>PVHX01005098.1:10271-116599 GCA_004024805.1 Geosciurus inauris | reverse complement strand
ATGAATGGATAAAGAAACTGTGGTACATATACACAATGGAATATTATTCAGCAATAAAAGAGAATAAAATTATGGCATTTGCAGGCAAATGGATGGAATTGGAAAGCATTATGCTAAGTGAAGTAAGCCAATCCCAAAAAACCAAATGCTGAATGGTCTCTCTGATTAGTGGATGCTGATGAATAAGGGAGGTGGGAAACATAAGAGAAATAGAGGAACACTGGATGCGACATGGGGGAGGCGGGGGGCAGGAAAGGGGAATGGGTATAGTAAAGATGGTTGATAAAAAAAAAATACATATATATATATATATATACACTGTTCATTGAAAGTGCATATAAAGGTGTTTAATATGAAGAATTTAATCTGCTTATAATTTTGTGCAAAGTTATAAAAAATTGTTACAATCATAATTTTTCTATTTGCCTCAACAAATGTTTTCAGTGAACAGTGTGTACAGCTTCTGAAAATTTGTTTTTTTCTGTTATGTTTGAGAACATGTATTAAAATGCGATTTTTAAGAAAAAATTTTAAAAATTTAAAAAAATAAATAGCCTTTTTTTAAAAAATATAATTAACAGGACTAGGGATGTAGCTCAGTGGTAGAGGGCTTGCTGAGCATGAGTGAAGCCCTGGGTTAGATCCTGAGCACCACAAAAATAAACAAAATAAGGCCAATTAATCCTGTGCTATTACTATGAATAATTAACTCTTCAGAGTTTTTTGTTGTTGTTGTTTTACAATTAACATAATATAAACTACCTAAAACTTTCCAGAGTTTTAAATGTGTGTCTGGTCTAGGTATACTATGACCTCTGCTGGGAGTTTTCACTGAGTTTTCAGTGAACAAAGACAGCTTCAGTTCCATCAAAGCAAAATTCAAGAAAACCTGACACCAACACTGAAGTCCATCCACAAGTGACCAAACATTTTTAATGCAAGAAATATAAAAAGATAACATACTTTAAAATGTATTTTAATACCAAGATTAAACATCAGGATTTGCTTCACATGAAAGCTAATAGTATAATTCTAAAAAATTAGTTTAATCTATATTTTCAAATATAAAAAAGCAATGACAGTCCTTTGAAGCAAACATTACAGACTTTTAACTAAGATGAGAGCCATTTGGTTAAAATATTTTTTTCCTCTGCTTCTCTCAAAGTCTGATTCAAGCTGGGAGTCACATGACATTCTAGATACATCACTGCATTTTTCTTTTGAATGGTTATTCCTCCCCTCATTCCTGTCTATATGAGCTAATGAAACCTTAGTAGGAGGCATTTGAGATTGATCTTTCCTTGCATAGGAAGGGAAATTATGTATTCCTTAATTATTTATTAGTGATCATCAATTTGTCATCTTGTATCTAAATCTTGGTATAGATCAACCTGGGTTGTCATTCACAGTAAATGTAAGACTGTCTATGCATGGTTGTTGCATTTAAAGCCCCCTTTCATTATCTTTATATCTTAGAGATGAGAATACATAAAGTAAGATCGGGTGTGGGCTCTCTGCATAATACAGTTACACATGGGTTGTAAAATATCTGTGATAAGCCCAAATAACAATTTTAGCCATAAAATAACTTAGCACATACTAAATATTTATAACAGGAAGATGAAATACAGCAAAGAATATCAAACATATTTCACAATGTAAAATTACAGATTTTAAAAAATTCCCTTCTATAGTTCTCAAATTTTAAACAATATATATAATTTTATAATAAAAAAATCACACAGTTGTTATTAATGTATAAATGCAAGTGGATGCAAATAATTTATTTCCATCGGATAAATTAAATAACCACCTAAACAAAATTTTACACTTATATTCAAAATAAGTCAATCCCCCTCCACAAATGGGAAGAAAGAGAAAATGCATTAATGCCATTGTTTCCTGCTGCTTTATTGCTGTGGTGACGAGGCTCTGCTCTGCCCAGGCCCAGATCTTCCTAGGAACAGAGACTAATTAGGAGCCCAGAAGATGTATTTTAAAGCTAACTCATACCCTAGTGGTCAGAATTACATAGGTGTCTCAAGGAAGAGCAGCTTTAATCGAGCCAACAAAAATCAGATAACAGCTTAACCTCAGAATTGTGGCTGCCTCCAGACTCTACCTTTAAACACAGTGACATTCAAGCACGCTGACCTCAATTACAAGGCTTGTGCCACCCAACTAGAAGCCTTAACTCTCAGACCTTAGACAAACTGGCATTTGTGGTGTCTTCAAAGTGAGCATCCTATTTAACCTCAATCTTAGAGATAATTCTGTTACATTTACTTTCTAATCACTTTGCACGTTTGATCCTGGTTCTAATTCAAAACATTAACTTGCTGTCATAAATAAGTACAATACTTCTCATTGGGAAATATTTTGTCTAATTTACTCCTTTACTTTGAATATGTCACCAAAAGATGAGCCCCACCCACCTACCCACCTCCCACCCCACACATCATTACTTCTAAACAGAATATAAATAGATTTTTCACTTTCTTAACTCTACTATACGTTTAAAAGATAATGAAGATTTCACAAAATTCATCACTGAAATCTACAGGTTGATAGTCTAGTCACCATCAATTGGAAAGCATCTTGAAGGCAAGTAGATTCTCCTTCTTGGAAAATTCTGAGGACTCTATTCTATTTCATTTAAAGACAATCACAGTGTGACATTTTCCCACAGGAAAATGTGTTCTAAACTGTGTTAGATGACTTCTATAATCAGATTATATCCTCTTCAGGCACCACTAAGTGCTTCCCATATGCACAAAGTTTGGTATTTGTGTCTTCTTTCTAGAAATGTTTGTTTCCCATGGGTGATTGCTTGAAAGTGACAAAGCGAGCAAGTATTATATAAATGATAAAGATAGAAAAAAGGAAAAATCTTAGAAGATGCCATAGCAGACATAAAAGGTGAAAAGTGATGACTAGGATTTATTAGGGGAAGAAAAAGGAAAATAGAAAAAAACTACTCCATGCCCCTTTCCAATTCTGGAAAGGGGATAAAGTTGCAAAACCAACAAATAAAATTCTGATACATTTTGCCTGATTATATATATATATATATATATATATATATATATATATATATATATATATATATATATAAAGAACACATTCAGCAAAGAAGCAACTGCTATTCAAATGAGTATGAGAGGACTAGGGGAAGCCAACATGGGAGCAGCCTGCTGAGAACTGAATAACAGCTAACATTTATTGAGCACTTGCTATATGCCAGGCTCAGTTCTAAACACTTTAAATGTATTAACTTCTTTAATCTTCACAATAACTCTATGAGGAACTGAAGTCAATTAAAATCTGGGAACAGTGTAAGGGATGAAGATAGAAAAATCTCTCCTAGCTTCTCAAGGATTATGACTGATCTGGTGTCATTATCAATATTGAACTTCATTCACCTACATATTGTGGGATTCTTGGTCAGCTCCTGCAGGCTGAAAATCTCATGTTTGGTGTTCTCAAGCAAACAAAAACTTCTTAATAAAGTATGTTTAACAATGAGCACTAGAATATCTAGTATATATTTTAGGGCTGACTGACGTCAAAGCTGATGTCAAGGACAATTCTGACAAAGGCTTATTAATGGCCAGTATAAGCTGAACTGAGTGCTTCAGCCTTGTGTTCAGAGAAAAATAAACCATTCAAAAGTAATGTGTGTATTATTATTAATTATTATCTGCATAAACAAATGAAAGAGCAGCATCTGCGGAAAGGTGTCTAATTATAGTCTCCTTTGTGCTTTTTTTTGGAGGGGGGCTAAGTTTTAATGAAAGCACTGACCCTAAAAAAATAAGAGGGAGTATAAAATATAAAAAGAAACAATAGAAAACCAAAGTAAGGTGATATTTTCAGTGTTCACCATTTCCTGGAAATTGTTGAGTTTCCATTTAGACCAAGAAATATACAAAAGAAGAGCTTTAAAAACCTAAGTTTTCTAGTTAAAATAATAAAAAAAAAATCCATCCACTTCATGAAGGGTGTCTTTTCATTTTAATTTTATGCAAAATTTTCTTTCTGCTCTCTCAGCAGTATTCCTTGCTCCTGTAAATGTCCAAATTCTGTTCTAAAGTTGTTTTATGATTTTTTTCAAAGACTTCTGGTAAAGTGCTACAGGGTATGTGTGTGTATGCACACACACACACACACACACACACAAATGCATTCATGTGTGTTTTTAACAGTAAAAATAAGAAACTACCTTTCCATTTGGGTTAGAACTGAGATGAAATGAGGAATGGCCGCCACCAAGCAGAAAATGTGCTCACTTTATGTGTGCCAGTTAATTACGACACTTCAGAGGCGCTTCCGAAAGGATAAGGCAAGCTGCATAAATTTAGTTGTAATCCAGGCAGGCAAAACTAATTTGCAGGGGATGGCCTTATCTAGCCACTGCAGCTTTCTCAGAAAATTAACCTTGGATATTTGGGCCCAATTCAGAAAGTGTTTGATTTTTTTCCTTTCCCTGCTCAGCATAAGAGAATTTTTGAATTCAATACAATACCTGACTTTTAAGAGGCACGATGAATGCTGTAGGCAGTTCAGAGTTATTACTGACAAGCAAAAATATATTTTTATACATACATATAGATGATTGTCCTTCATGCCCATTATCCTGCCGTCTTACATGTGCATCAGAGGGTTTATCAGTGTAGGTATAGGGGGTTTCTCGGATTAAGAGAAGGATGCAACTCATTTTTAATGTACTTAGAAAAATTCATCAAAGTTCATTGCAGAATAAGTCATGCATACAGACTTGTTCATTCCAGTGGAAATGAAGAAATCCCCATAAAAACAGAAGTTTAATGAAGTGTTGGAGCCAAGTCTTGCCTGTCATTGCAATTATCACTGATTTAGACCCTTGATCTCCCACTTTTAATTAAACTCACACTGCACGGTTAAAAGTTTACCTTATTTTTTACCATGCAATCATTCATTCCATCAACATTGACTCAAGTTGGTGTGCTTTTCATATGTTTTCTCATTTAATCCTCATACTAGCCCTGTTGGTATTTCACTGATTTCATCAGCATGCATCAGGCAAGAATTTCATGTCAATGCTTCCAGTCCATCTTAAAATTTCTCAAAACAATGGCAATATAAGCGTAGATAGAGTTTAACTGTTTGCAGAGTAACATTTAAGGGCTTTTTCCAAAATTACTTTTAATTTTAGTAAAAATTTTTAAAAAGCCTTTTAGTAATATCTTTAGAATACAAATATATATTGTTTCCATTTTTCTAAGTTTTAAATTGCAATATGAACTTTCATCAACCAGTTTGATAGTAAAGTCATAATAAATCCCACATGACCATTGATAGTGGCTGAGCTGAACTTTAAAGGAAAAGTTTTTTTAAAATATCCCATCTACAATATAATTACTGTTTCACTCATTTCAAACCATAGGAGTTACTTATTTTAAAGTGCCATGAACTCAATTGGCAATAATTATTCTTGAAGATGTCACAATTAGGCAGAGAGGAATATATTTATAATAATAAAAGAGCCATTTAAAACATAGATTGCACATTGAATCATGAAATGTGAAGCAATGACTCCCATTTGGATCTGAATTTTCCTCATGCTTGCTCAATAGCCAGGACTAAATGTTATAGCTATTTATAGTGATACCCTAGGGTGACAGGGGGAGGGAATTACATGGCATGAAGAATCATACATAATACATAAAGACTTAAACTATGTTTTATGAGAACTGAAAAATTGAAGAAACTTCAGCTGAAATATGGAAATGTCGCATCAAGCAGAACTTCCTCATATACAATAACCTTAGTAAAGATTTAACTCATAAGAACACAGCAAACCCTTGAACCACTGGGGGGTTATCTGCATTTCTGTAACATGCAGTCATGTATCTTAATGATAATTTGAACAAATTTCAAATAATTTGAACAAATTAATTTGAATAATTTGAACAAATACAGGGACTAAGTTTGAAGGTTGGTAGAAAAAAGACATCATTGTACATGTTAATGCAATAAATATTGGTAATCTGTGGATCAATATTACAAAGCAACTAAGCAGAAGCTTGGCAAAATACTCTTACCTACCAATGAACCATTTTGTAATTGGCTTTTAAAAGATATGTTCCATTTCAGCCAGTTTGTAAAAAGTTGATTAGCTTGATTATAAAGAGATCCAATTCACCATAACACCCCAACACAGAACAAGGTTCTAGGATGGATCACATCCTGCAGTAACCACTCACAACATCTAAAATGTTTTGTCCTCTAAAGTCAGGAAATCTACATAATCACCTTAATTCCCCAGGGTCTAATATAGTATCTGTAACATAAAAGACGTAACATACATGTTGGACAAATTAATGCATAATTAGATAAATGAATGAACTCTAGATGGACCAATGGATGAGCATACTAGATAAACAGTTAAATTATTTAACGAAGGGAGCTCTATACTTGATCATATCAGTGCTCTGGGAAGCTCTGGGGTTTCCTTGCTGGTAACTCAAGGATAGAGGATCTGAAGCCACTCCCACTAGTTTACCTCCTGCCTCATTCCTCCAAACTCACAACCATACTTCCCTTTCCCTCCAACTTCAGCAGGAACAATCTTTTTTTTTTTTTTTTTTTTTTTTTGGCATCAGGGATTGAACTCAGGGGTACTCGACCACTGAGCCACATCCCCAGCCCGATTTTGTGTTTTATGTAGAGACAGAGTCTCACTGAGTTGTTTAGGCCCTCGCTGTTGCTGAGGCTGGCTTTGAACTCGTGATTCTCCTGTCTCAGCCTCCCAAAGTGCTGGGATTACAGGCGTGGGCCACCGTGCCTGGCTCAGCAGGAGCAATTCTAATTCTAGAAGTTTACAAAATTGGTGCTACTTTGCAAGAACAATTTAAGTAAAAATTTGATGTACCCCAAAATTTCCATAAACGCTTCTAGTATATAAAAAAGTGCACACATTTTTTATTTGTTCGGCCTTTCTGAAAGAATGAGTTAATCTTATATGTCACACAGCTACACAGGATGTGTTTTTTGTTTTCATTGTTTAGTTTGTTTGTTTCATTTTGTTTTCTTTCTGTGTTGGTGATCAAACCTCGGGCCTCTGGCACTAAGCTACATCCCCAGGCTTCATTGTTTAGTTTTAACAATTATATTTACTGCTTCATAGTTAAAAACCTATTTCTGTGCTTTACCTGACATTTTCTCAATTATTCAAAAAGGACCTTTCATCATTGACCAACATTTTTTAAATTAAAATCATACTTATAATCTTTCATTAGACTGTCATGTATTTGATTAGTAAATTCCTGAAAACAGTTTTCATTAACACAACCTACTTTCTTTTATCCAACCGGGATTTGCCAGTTGTCCACCACTGTCTGGTGCCTTACATTACCCTGTGGGTATTACAATTCTATTCTCATCAAGTGAGTAATATATTCATTGACTTTTGACTCCTGGAGAACGTTTATAGGCTTTTGGAATCATAAGTATACATAGCTTATAGTAATCAGGTATTGCAAATATTTTAAACTGTGCACTCCCTAAATTTTCATCTTTGCCTCACTTGATGAACACACAGTAGAAGTCACCGTTTATTGCTGGTAGTGAGTAGTGGCAACCAAACCAAGTTATTTAAGAGAAGCACACGAAAAAGGAAATGATGAATGTTTTCAAAAGCAGGGTTCACAATCCATG
Organism: Geosciurus inauris; assembly: GCA_004024805.1. Lineage (NCBI taxonomy): Eukaryota > Metazoa > Chordata > Mammalia > Rodentia > Sciuridae > Geosciurus > Geosciurus inauris. The sequence goes on along the minus strand of PVHX01005098.1, from coordinate 108,901 downwards.
CATACAAACAAAATTATGCATTTATCAGAGAGCCATATACATTTTTAAAACTTAGCCCTTGTTCCAGTTCCTTCTTTTGGGACAAGACATGGTTTTATTTCTTTTAGTATTTCAAGCATTGTTAATTATCATACTGAGGAACAGAGTTCAAATTTGCCTGATTGTCTGTAGGACTGAGAGGCAGTCACAAAAGTTGGTACACATTCCTCAAGATATTTCCGGGAGGATTAATTAATTGAAGTGCAAGAAAAGCAATATTGTATTCCAACACATATTTATAGTTATCAGAGATACTATTTGACACAGGTGTCTTCCCTTGGCCCATATATCAAAGGGATAGGTGAAGCATTTTCTCAGGAAACCAAGCTGTCCCACCATGGAGTGGAACATGTAATAGTACCTCTACCTTCTCTTTTTGTCCTTTTTAGCATATTATGACAAATTTTAGTTATGCATACCTTGTTAACATTATATAGTGGAGTCAACCATCATAAAATGTACATAGATTAAAAAGATTCATACACTTAACCTCAGATTAAAAATATTAAAATCTCAAGTGAACAGTAAAGATGGGGTCAGCACCTCTACACCCACAGAAAGCTCAGTCATATTACGATCTAAAGGAACACTAATCCTATCTGCCAAAACACCAGCCTAAAACTTCCAAAGTTATAAAACTACTTCAGTGATGGATTCCATTCTAACTAACTATAATCTATCAAAAAAGTTATTTTTAAAAGATTATATAGTCTATTTTTATCATCTTTTCACTCCATTTTTATGTATACTATACATATATGATCTAGCAATATAATTTATACATAAATAACTAAATAGCAGGAGGCACATGCAGAATTATTTTACTTATAGGCTCACACAATTAAAAACTTGGGAGCCCACTGACTCAGTAGATTGAACTCTATTGCTACCAAGAATCCAGGCAGAGATACAAATTCCCCTTTCCATTTTGTAAGAATACTGGAACTTTCCTACTTCCACAGTTAGAAGATGATGCTTGAAAAAGATGCACAGCTTGCAGAGATGAGACACTCCCGATTCTATTATTCCTAGTAATGTGCCTCTCATTTGAACTTCTCATAAAAATAAATTCATGTAAAATATCTTCTAACATCATCCACTAAAGAACTAGCAAACAGATTCTAATATAATCGTTTATTCTGTGTTTTTAGCCTTCTATCTGTCTAAAGCAGAGTGGTAAGTCAGATTCTAATATTTAATATGTTAACGTGATTTCTCTTGAGATGTGGGCTGGGAATTTGTGCCATTATGAGTGTGTACACTGGACAGATGGTTAGGATGAGCCTTCATTGTCTAGCTACACATATCCTCTTGCCCAAGGGAGCCTCATGTCTGCTGCTATCTGCAGGCCTTTGGAAGACTAGGACTGGAATTGGTTTCCAACTAGAATATAAAATAACTCTATTTAGGTCTAGATCAGTCACTGTGTCCATTATTCAAGCTTTTTCTTGACTTGATTTGGGTCTAAGTCCTCATTTTCAGATCACAAGTCTAAACATATTCCTTTCTTATAGATGCATGTAGTCAACACTCCCTGAATATATGAAGGGACAAAGTTATAAATAGAGAAGAAATACTCTGATAAGTGACATAACAGAGGTGTAAATAAAGTTATATGGAATCATTAGTGGCCAACTAACTTGGCCTGGATAACTCAAGAAAACTTAGGGTACAGTATATTTTAAATAGGCCCTAGGGTGCTCATAGTCAAAGATGGAAGTCTGCTGCCTAGGCTAAAGAATAGAGGCCTGGGTGTTCATGACGGCAAATAGGAACTTAGGCTGTGTTGTGTGACTGGAAACTGCATGGGCGAAGTCAGAGAATGGAAATAGAGAGAAAGAGGGGATAAAGTGGCAGAATGTGAGGCCAATAAAACAGATCAAATATTTGGGTTTTTAACGCTTTCATAGAATTTAGATATTGTCCTGGGGTATTAAAGAATCCTCATGGTCTTTAAGTTATAAGATTGGTTAAATTTACTTTTTCTTAGAGCTCCTGTGGGCTTCTACTTCTCCCCTATTTTGCAGTTTCTAACTCATTTATTATGAGTTTTGACTGCGTTTCTGAAGCTTTCACATCTTCCTGATGGTGGCTAACCACCATCTCTTGAACAAGGGCTTTACAATGTGCTCTGGCTATGAGTTCTAGCTTCCTATATTATCCGTACTTTTTCATAATGACTCTGACCTTGGCTTTGGCTTGCATTAAACTCTCAATGATGTAATTGGAGAAAAGAAAAAAAAAACTTTTGAGTATTGTGCTTTTGAGATCCAAAAATTTATATTTTAATGTTTCAGGAAATTTAAACACTGTTGAAAGTTCTATAAAGAGAATTAGAATAATTGAACAAGTCTTTTTCTGATCTTAGTAATTTATAAAAGTAAGTTAAAAACCATGTCTTCAATTCTTCTTTGTTTTATTACTTTTATAAAATTGTAATGACATGAATTCCCCTTTCTACACTTTGAAGGTGAAGCTGTGTACCTTTACAGACAGGGAGAAGAGGTACTCAGCTGCCTCTGAACAACTCTGGCTACATCACAGCTATTAGAGTCTTCATGTGGATATTCAGTACACAAAACTTAGGGCTGCAAGAAATGTAGAAGTTACGATTGTGGCAGCAGAAACTATTGAATCATTCCTGAAACTGCCATCATCTTGCCCTATTGCTCATATCTGCACTAATGGACCTATTTTTGGTTAAATATTCATTTTTAATGTTTGCAGGCTAGTCACCAAAATGATAACGAACCCTCTCTATAATGGCTTTTAAAGGAACAAAAGCACAAATACATTATAATAACCAAGTTGGCTCTTGTTATGGTTTAGATAGGAGGTGTCCCGCAAAAGCTCATGTGTAAGACAATGCAAGAATTTTCAGGGGTGAAATTATTCAATTATGAGAGGATTAATTGGGTGCAAACTATAGGCAGGTAGGGTGTGGCTGGAGGAGGTGGGTCACTGAGGGCATGCCTTTGGGGTTTATAGTTTGTAGTTGGTGAGCAGAGCTCTCTGTGCTTCCTGGTCGTGGCATCCTGAGTGCTTCCTTGTACCACACGCTTCCTCCATGATATTCTGCCTCACCTCTAGCCCAGAGTTGTGGAGCTGACCATGGAATAAACCTCTGAAACCATGAGCCAAAGTCAACTTTATCTTCCCTACACTATTCTTGTCTGGTCTTTTGGTCACAATGATGGAAAAGCTAACTAAAACAGATCTCAAGGTTAACTAATTATTAACAAATTCTACACGCTATCTAAAAATGCAAATTCCCAAAACATTATTTTCACGAAATAAATTTTGTACATTTTGTTCCTCTAAGCACAACTTTGCACAGATTGCTCTTCTAGAATTCAGCCACAGTGGTATCTAGTGAAAGAAGTTTTATTACCAAGATGTCAAAACACTAAGTGGTTACTTTTTAATTTAGCCTAAGGTAGAATTCTGTAGTTTAAAGTCAGTGATCCATTGTGAAATTCAATTTCCCAACTGTTTAATTAATTTATGTATATAATTTAATGATATTTAATATGGTATGCACATTCAAAATGCAGTAATGTCCCAAATAAAAATCTAGGACAGGATTCCAAAAATACCTGAGGGGTTTTTTTTTCTGAAGACAATCAGCAAGCATTTAAAAAATTAATTTTGTCTTACCCATTATGAAATGTGTACCATTAAAAGACCAAAAATAGTCAGCCATTTACTTGTGAAATATAGAAATGAATAGGCCGAACTGCTTTTCCTACTTATATATAGTGCTATAATAGCGAACTAAATTCAACTTTTTCAGAATAAACCTTAAAACATACACAAAAACACTTTTCTTTGTCTTCCTTGATAATAAAGTGAGTCCATCATCTCATTTGCTCACTTTGTGGGGTGTCTTAGAAGTCATCAGTCAGAGAATGATTCCTTGTTGAAAGAATCAAGAGGAAAGCTCCACAAAGATATCTGAAGTACAGCTCCAGGTGAGAGCCACGGGAGAAACATCCAGGGGTAGAGCAAACCATGTGAATGTTTCTCAGGTGCTTAACCACAAGCAAAATAGTCTTATTCCTACAAGAAGAACTTCTACTGGAGCCAAGTGAAAAACACTGGTCAAACATAGTCTTCATGAAAGGCTGAAAACATACAGCCCACACACTGGAACAGGCTTCCAGGTATATTCTCTATGACCAATAAAGTTTGTTGTTGTTGATTTAATCCTATGAATTTCCAACACCTAAAAACAAAAGTTTTCTCAAAAAAATTCCAGTTGAAGTCTTCTCTTAAGGAAAAATAACAACAACAGCTGAGGAGAAAGGTTCATGGTAAAGCACATACTTATCATACACAAGTACCTGGGTTCAATCCCCAGCACCTGAAGAAAGAAAGAAGGAAGGAAGGAAGGAAGGAGAAGGAAGGGGAGGGGAGAAAAGAGAGAAGAAAACAAAAGGAAGCATGCCTGTAATCCCAGTGGCTCAAGAGGCTAAGGCAAGAGGATCCCAAGTTCAAAGTCAACCACAGCAACTTAGTGAGGCCCTAGGTAACTTAGCGAGACCATGTCTCAAAAATAAAATACAAGAAAGGGCTGGAGATGTTGCTCAATGGTTAAGGTCCTTGGGTTCAATACCCAGCACCAATAAAAAAAGAGAGAGAAAGAAAGAGGGAAAAAGGAGAGGGGAGGAGCTCTGGCAACACCAGATCTGCCTGCATTCCCACGTTGTCACCATCAGTGGGAGCCCAGGAGGCACTTTTCCCCTTTAACAAAGCAGTGACATATCCAAGCCACCCAAGTCTTATGAAGCTGTTCTACCCACCTGTGCTCTCTGGCTAGTCCTTACAAACATTTGAAATGAAAATCACACTAATTCTATTTTTTGCCACATTACTAATTTGACAAACTTCTTTTTTTAGTGAGTAGAAATCTACTGACAAGTCAAAGGGACCGCTCTATTATACTAGCAATGAACATGCTAATGTCACACTCAAATTAAATCTGTGCAATCACCCAAGTGAAAACAAATCATTGAGCATTGTGGAAAACTATATTAGGAAAAGCTTCTATTGTGATGTTTCTCTCTAATATTTTGACTTCATGACACTGACAGAAAATTTAGAATACTGCTGAAAAACTTACTCTGGAATAGTTGGTGTGTTAGTCATGTTTTTGTCACTGTGACCAAAATACCTGCTAAGAACAAGAAGGAGAAAGGTTTATTTTGACGCACAGTTTTAGAGGTCTGAGACAATGGGCAACCGAAGCCATGCTTTGGTTCTGAGGTGAGGAAGAAAAACATGGAGGAAAGGCATGGTGGAAGAAAGCTGCTCCACTCACGGAAGCTGGGAAGTGGGAGATAATGGGGGAGGGCAGAGGGGAAGGGATTGCGGACATATACAGTCCCAGAGGCCATGTCCCAGTGACGTACTTCCTCCAGCTATGCATCATTTGTCTATTATTAAATTCATTCAAATGGATTAGTCTGATATGGCAGAGCCCTCATAACCCAAATGATTCACCTCTGAACCTTGCTGCATAGCCTAACACATGGGGTTTTGGGGGATACTTCAGATCCAAACCACTTCAATTGGTAAAAAGATCATAAATGTATACTTTACATTTTCAGTGGAAAACATTGTGTGGAAAGAGCATGGATTTTAGGTGAATTGCACCAGGGCTCACATCCTTCATCACTTAACATATAAGCTTCAATTCTTCATTGGAAAATAACTACTCATTTATTCATTCATTCATTCACCAAATATTTACCCAACAACTACCTGGGCAAAGTACTGTGCAAAGCTGTGGAGATTCAATATGTGTAAAACATCTGTCCCCTGCCCTCCTGGGCCCTATTTTGTAGCTAGGGAAATAAATATTAGACATCTAATTATACAAATCCATGTTTAATTACCATTGTGGCAACTCTGAAAGAAGAGCATTAACAGGGAGTCTTGACCTCTCTAATCTAGAGTCAAGGAAAGCTCCTGGAGGAAGTGAGATCTGACATAAGTTTGGAAGGATAGGGAGTAATTAAATATGTAGATCAGGGAGGAGAGGCCTGAAGAAAAGCAGAAGCAAACTGGGAAGTAACCAGAGAGCAGAAAGAATCTCTGCTTCTTCAGAGAACTGGAAGAGGGCCAGAGAGAGGGAATGCAGAGAGGGAGGGAATAGTAGAAGCTGGTGAAGTAGGCAGGGGTACTAGTAGGTGTGTGAGTATTCTAGTTTCTATTCTAAAGGCCAGCGGAAGCTACTGAAGTGGTTTTTGACATATCATGGAAAGGTCACTTGGCTGTGGTAGGGAGAATGGATTCAAAAGGGAAAAGTATGGGTGGGAATGTTGGAAAACCATTGCAGCAATCCAATGGAAAACATCTGTAATCAAGTGGTAGAAAGGGAAATGGAAGGAAACCAACTTTGAGAAATACTGGACTCAGAGATATTGTATTGTGCATGATGGGAATGAGGTGGACATGGCCAGTTTTGGATTATAATGGAGCTGAAAATTTCCTATCATCTAGGGACATCTTAGCTTTTGTAATGTCATAGTACAATATATTACTCAGTTCATCGGTGTCTATATAAATCAACCCACTGTACTGCCAGTCATATAAATGTCTGGCACATACAATTATGCACAGTATGTAATACTTAAAAAGGATAATAAATAGCCATGATACTGGCTACTATTATACTTTTTATCATTATTTTAGAGTATAATCTACTTATAAAATAGTTCACTATAAAATAATATTCCATGAACACCTGCGGCAGCCTCATACGTTTTATGTATACTGCATCTCTTGATTGGTATAATGTTGTCTTATTTGATATAATATTATATTACCTTGTTTAATATGAACCTAGTACCAAATAGCCTAAGTGTGTGGTAGTGATAGGCTATACCATCTAGATTTGTGTCAGTATACACTACAATGTTCACACAAGGACAGAATTGTGCAATGATGTATTTCTCAGACCATAACACCATCAATAAATAACATAAAACTGTACAGAGTTCAGAGGAGAAATCAGAGCAACAAAATTAATGTACATAATAATATTACCTCAAATATGTTACGAAATTTCAATATATAAAGTGTCTAATGATGCATAAAGCATATTAGGTACTCACTCCTGTCCAAAGCAACCTTATCTTCTACTTGAGGAATTGCTTCCCTTCAGGGAAGACATGTAGTCTTGATCCCATTTCTTGGACTCCTAAAATCCATAAATGAGCAGTTGTTTTGATTCCATTTACTATTTAAGCTTTTTTTTTACTTTTATGTGACCTCCAATGTGTCTAGGGCCATCCCACAGGTCGCTGATACTAATAGCAGTTACATAGTGGAGCCTTTGCCAGCCATTTGGCAAGAGAGAGTAGGCAAATAAGAACCCCAAGTTTTATGTAGAAAGCTTCATTGGTAAAGCATATGTCAAATTCACAATGTTCAAATTCATACTCACCCACTAGCATTTTTCAAAAGAAACTATTGTCCTGAGAAACAGTTATGTTTCTGTGTGCTCCCTTCTTGACTTTATGAAGCCCCAGTCATTCTGGGGTTTCTTACCTGGTAGTTACATTTATAGTTTGAACACAGCCCTTTCAGAAAACATGTCATTTGAAAATCAGCACCAGTAACAAGATACTACTTACCAGAATTCTAGGTCTAAGGCTATTCCCAAGAAAGAAATGTATAGGCTTTTGCTGAGAGGAAGACCTGTTATAAAAAAAAAAAAAAAAAAACATGTCTCCCCTATCCAAGCTCCAGATGAAGCAAAAACACCTCTCTCCTTCCCTCCCACTTCCCCCTAGAGCAGGTTATAATTAATCTCAAGAAATTGAGTAGGTGAGTATATATAATCCATGTTCAGAATTTATGGCATATGTCCAAACTTTGTGCATTTCAATTTTAAAAGAATCTTCAGAAATATAATTCTTGTCAGTCAGCCAATAACTGCCTCCACATTATTCTAAGCACAAGTGGTTGGAGCTTCTATTTTTCTTACCCTATATTGACTCTTTTGCACTAAAGTGTTTTACCTCTACTGAGAAATAAAAAAATGATGCTATTTAAGAAAGCCTTGCAGTCTAGCTGGGTGGGGTGGCACATGCCTGTAATCCCAGCAACTCAGAAGACTGAGGCAGGAGGAATTACAAGTTCAAAGCCAGCCTCAGCAACTTAGCCAGGCCCTAAGCAACTTAGTGAGACCCTGTCTCAAAATAAAAAATAAAAGGGGATGGGAATATGGCTCAGTAGTTAAGCACTCCTGGGTTCAATTCCTGGTACCAAATAAATAAATAAATAGGAAGGCTTGAGATCTAAAATCAGATTTACTTAAGCAGAAATTATTAGAAAATATAGATAATTAGATGGGTAACAAGATGATTGATTGATAGATAGATAGACAGACAGACAGATAGATATCACCCCTGTATGAAATCTTTAGATTTTGTGTGAATCAGCCAAATCAAGGAGGTCTTTCCCTTTTTCCAATCTAAGAAATGCAGATTTCCATTGAGTCCACATATAATGGAATCAATTAAATTTTTATGAGACACAAAATACTGAAAAACACAAAGAGAGTGTAATGTAAGGAAATTTTTCATTATCTTTTATGAAAAATTTAAACTGAAATAAAAGCACAATCTATTAACCTTTTGTCACAGCTCACATCTTCTCTAAGATCAAGACCAGTGACAACTTGCAGTGTGCAGAAAACAGCACAGAATATTAGAGAGGCTACTGACTGTGGGACTTTTGGCAAGTCACTTAAATTGAGAGTTTTTGCCACCTCTAAATGAAGTAATAATTCCTACCAGGGAAACTATTTGTCACATAGTAAATATTCATAAATGGGAGCCATTATTATTTATCTTTGTTATAATTATTATTGATCTGAATTTCCTATTAAGATGATTTATTTAAGTATCACACTATCCCTTACACCATGTCAGTTTATCACAGGAAAAAATGTGCATTGGCAGGAGCCCTTCATATGCATTAATCAATAATTAATAAATAGGCTAGGATATTTTCTATCAAATATCAAAACAATTGGTCAGATTGTTAAAGTGTTTCCAAAAATTCCCAAATAAAACTCCAGGTCTTTCTGAAGTAAAGACAAAGGATTTATTCTGGTCGGGGCCAAGTAAGCAGAAAGCAGCGAGTTCTGCAGCCCAAGACAAAGAGTGCAGGTGGAGAATCAAGCTTTAAGAACAAAAAAAAAGAAAGAAAAAACACAAAGAAGAGGGTGAAGAGGCAAGTACAATTACAAGACATATTTCATAAAGTGTCACCAAGTTCTCAGAATTCACATCTCCCATACCCACTCAGGAAGTAAGCTAGCACCAGCTCCATAGTTTAAGACATTGTGGTCAGGGTGCAAGTGGGTGGGGGTGTCAGCTTCTATGTGAGGGGCTCTTATAGGAAGGAGGACCAATTTTGCACAGGGTGAGATGTCTGAGCAGAATGGGGTCAGCCTGACTTAACTTTCAAATAAGCCCATAACAAGATCATTAGATGTACAATTACTGTGTTCTATCAACTTGCTGTACTTGCTTACATATTTTATTTTTTAATCTGAAGCTAGTTGCAACTCTTGCATGCTGGTCATTTACAATGAGAACTGGGGATTTTTAAAAAAATAATTGATCTAACCAGATTAATTATTCTGAATTTATATCAAAAGGTATAAAACTGTAATTTGTACTAAACCATTACACATACAATGTGCTGATGAATATGTACCTAAAATGCTGGAGCAGATATTCCATGACAAGAAAAGGATATATCTTATCCAACCTGACAAAAATATCAATTTTAGCAAATGTTCACGTACACATCTGTTTCTTTCTGCTTCTGCTTCAACTAAAACTACCTAAGTGTTAGTCAACTTTTCATCATTGTTATCAAAATACCTGACAAGAACAACTTAGTGGAAAAAAAATAAGCTTTATTTGGGGCTCATAGTTTTAGAAGTTCGCCTGTTGTCATCCAACTACATTGCTGTGAGGCTGAGGTGAGGCAGAACATCATGGCAAAGGGGCACTGTGGTATTTTTAAACTTAGAGAATCCATAAAATAGGTTGCATGGCAAAGAGATCACATGGCAAAGGCCTTCAGCAAGGAAAGAGGGATTAGGGAACTGTGTTTGGAGAATGTATAAGGAATGGACATCATTTTTGAACAAACAAGACAGAGCTCTCTAACCACTATGTAGTTAAGAGAATATTGATTGTATCATTGGTACCAGGATGAGACTCAAGTAGAGCTTCTTTTCTTAAAATCTAGAGAAAGGAGAAAAACTAACACAGGAACTTCAGCTTATAAGAGAGCTCTTCAACCTAAAGGACACTATTCTGAAAAGGCAGGAATTCTAAAGAAATAATTTCTTGATCCTCAACATCTATATATTCTGTCCAAAGCTATATATTCTATATATTCTTCCTGTGGAACCGTTGAGGTACATGTTCTTCTCTTTCCACTCTTCTTTTCACACTCAGCTGCCATTCGTGTAACAAGAGTCACAGCTTTCACATGGTCATTGCCTTCCAAAAGGTAAACCTTACACAGCTGCAAAGGAATAAATTAACTATTCCTTTAATCGAGGTACCATAACCAACCCTCCCAAACATATAATTTGGTAATTTAAGTTTAATAATTATATGTGAAATTTTGTAATATGTTTATGTTTTTGTAATATGTTTATATTGTTTTGGTCAAGTGTGTATTCATATCAATAATGCTTATTCAAGATAGGGTATTATGATTTATATATTAAGTATCCCCTCAAATCTCATGTGAGATAATACAAGAACATTCAGAGGTGAAATGATTGGGTTATGAGAGCCTTAAGCCAGTCAGTGAATTTATCCCCTGATGGGGATTAACTGAGTGATAATTGAAGGTGGGTACGGTGTGGCTAGAGGAGGTGGGTCATTGGGGGGCATGCCTTTAGGGTATATATTTTGTATCTGGTGAGTGGAGTCTCTCTCTCTGCTATCTGATCATCATGTGAGCTGTTTACTCCTTTACACGCTTCCGCCACGATGTTCTGCTTCACCTTGAGTGTCAAAGAACGGAGTCAGCTGTCTATGCGCTGAAACCTCTGAAACTTTAGCCCCCCAAAAAACTTTTTCTCCTCTAAAATTGTTCTTGTTTGGTATTTTGGTCGCAGCAGCAAAAAAGCTGACTAAAACATGAGAAGAAAAGCTTAATATTTAAAGCCTTTAGGTATATGAAAAAATTCAATTTATAAAGGACTTCTGTTATAAACAAGTATGATAGGGTGACCAATAATAATCCTTCAAGCACAAAAATATATACATTAGTACAAAATGATTTGCACAAAGTGGAACAGAAGTACAAGTTCAAGGAGAAAGAACAATGTGAGTTTTCAACTGGTTACATTAGATATCTCTGTCTGTGTTTCTTTCACTCTCTAGTCAGCTTTGCATCACTGTGTCCAAAGTATCTGACAAGAACAACTCAGATGAGACAAAGTTTATTTGGCTCATGGTATCAGAGCTTCGATCCATGGCAGATTGACTCCATTGCTGTGGTCCCAAGATAAGCAGCATATCATGGAGGAAGCATGTAATAGAGGATAACTTCTCCCCTCATGGCAGCAAGGAAGCAGAGAGATGGAATCACAAGGCAGATGCACCCTTCCAGCACTTACCCCCAGCGACCCACTTCCTCCAGCCACACCCCACTGGCTTCTAGTTACTGCTAGTCCATTCAAACTAGGATGGACTGATTATATTCTAGCACTCATAATCTAATCACTTTACTTCTGAATGTTCTTACATTAACAGAAGACTTGAGGGGACACCTCATATCCAAACCATACATGCAAACATACACACACACACACTTTCATGTAAATATATAATTTGGTTGATGATTATCAACCTACTCATGGCTTTTTGTACTGCTTTGAATACACTTTTTTAAAAGTGATGAAAATTTTTATTTTTTGATGTCAATATTTGTAACATACTAAAAATTACATGCTTCCTAATTATTTTTAAAATATTTCAATTGGTATAAAAATTATAAATATCTCCTTAAAATATATGAAGAGGACCTGTTATGGTTTGGATATGAAATGTCCCTCACAGAAGTCTCATGTGCTCAAAGGTGGTGCTTTGGGGATTAATCCATTAGTTGGATTAATCTACTAATAACTGTGTGGGAGGTAAGATCTAGTTAGAGGAAGTATGTCACTGGGGCTGTGCCCTGGAAGGGTTAGAAAGAATCCATCTTCTTTCTAGCCCTTTCCTCTCTCCCTCTCTCTCTTTTTCTCATTCTCTGATTTTGAGCTGCCGTGAGCTGGGCAGTTTGTAAGTGTCCTTCTACCACGACATTATACCTCACTTCCAGCCCAATATGGATCTGGCTGATATTGAGCTAAGACCTCTGAAACTGTAAGCCACATAAACTTTTCCTTCTCTAAGTTGTCCTTGTCAGATATGTTAGCCACAGTAATGCAAATCTTATTAAGACAGTAACATTTTTAAACAATTATTTTTAGAGATATGTGGGCAACAAAAAAGACCACAGGCTTAGAACTAAAAGGCCCTTGAGTGTACTGGCCACCCCTACTTCTAAAGTAGAAGAAAATGAAGAAAAAAGCAGTTATTGCTGGTGGGCACATACACACACACACACACACACACACACACACACACACTGTCCTTCCCTTCCTTCCTTCCTTTGCCTGTCTTCACCAGCTCCACCTCTGACACATCTAATTAGGTCCAAGTCTTTCCTTCCCTGGTAAGAACTTAAAATCATGGAACCTTAACCCTTAACATACTCCAGGACAATGACCTTTGAGTTTCACCTGGCTTCCACCCTAGACTGAGCCACATACTATAACTAGAGGATGCAGCAAGGAAGCTCCCAAGGAATTGAGAGCCAGGGCCGGGAAGGAGTGCCTCTGGATTAAAAGCACAAAGGCTTTTTGAGGGAAGATGGCCTCTGGCCACTTCAGAAGTTGAACAGTCCCAGAGACAAGGCTGTAACTGCAGACACTGAGCAGCTCCACACACTCAGCCTAAAAGATGGAAGAGTCAGCTTTATAGACAGAAACAGTGAAACACTTCCAGGACCTTGTCAGGAAAGAGAGATTTGGGTTCAGTGAGAGAGAGTAGGGTTAAGAGCCAGGGGACAGAATGGCATTGCCCCTTGTCCTCTGCTGGGTGGTTTATGGGCCACACCTATAGCTTTTGTTTTGTGAGCTTTGAAAACCTGCCTTAGAATTGTTGTCACTGACCTCTTCAATTCTGGTGTCAAAATCACACAGAGAGCTAAGAAAATATTTACTTAATTAAGGTTTAAACATGCACAATTGAGGGAAAAAATAGCTTGAGATGCTAAAATTTTTCATGTTGATTTTCCACATTAATCAAATCCTGAAGATAATTACTTAATCTTCCACTTCATTTACCTGAGTAGATCAGACTGCCTCCGCCTGAGGGGAAAACACCAGATCGGTGACATTTTCAGGGCCATTGTCAGACCACAGGATGGCAGATTTAGTTTTGCCAAGGGCAGGAACAATGGGAAGTGTGATCCAAGTGTTTAGTATCACCAAAATATGTCTGTAGCAATGATTTTCTCTCTTCCCCACACACAAATATACACATTTTCATTTGTTTTCCAAGATGTAAATTCACTTATAATGGTTGATTGGTTTTTTTTCTCCACAAACCATAGCCAAGAAAGTAAGCCTTTACAATTTATTTCTGACCCAAGAAAGTCCTCTGAAGTTCCCTTAGATAAATCTTTCTCCATACCTGGAAGCCATGTGCTGTGACTTGGAGAAATGAGCACTCCCTTGGAGTCAGATGACCTCAATTCCAACCCAGCTCTACCATTTATTATTTGTGTGACCTTAGCACCTCCTACACTTGCTCATAAAATGAAGATAGGATCTGCCTCAAGAGGCTTTTAAATAAGAATATAAGTAAAATTGGAGTCAATGTTAATTTTCTTCCTTTTTTTTGACAACTGAAAGGCATTATCACAGCATAAAGTGCTTGGCTTTGAATTGGTGTTCATTTGAGTGCAGAAGAACAATGTAATGAAATAGAAACATACAAGCATAAGGACAATTTTGTGGCTTTAGCAAAAAGACCAACATTAGAAAAGGCAAAAACCTTCAAATTACATGAAACGAGGTTAATTGTTCAGGAGTTTTTTGTGGTTGTAATGAACAGTTACAAACTTAAATTGCTTTCATTCATGAATATTAAACCAAATACATCTAATTTAGCCTACATTAATATCCCAACAAATAAATGAGTCACATAATGAATCACATAAGAATAATAAATTTTTAAATGAGAGAAATACCACAAGATGATCTTAAGGAACTAATTTTGTTTTTTAAAGCTACTAAAGACCATAGAAATGTCAGTGGAAAATATTTTAGGTGGTGATGGTGGTGGTGGTAGTGGTGATGATGATCGTGATAAATAGCTAATGCTTCCTGACACTGTGTTCCAGGTACTACTAGCTGAGGTCTCAATGTGTTATAGGCATTGATGGGGAGGTCCCACAAATGTTAATTCCTTTGAGTATCATGACAACCCTACAAAACAGGTATCATGATTACTATCATTCCCACAGTCAAGATGAAAAGTGTGAGGCACAGAAAGTTCCCTCTGGTGGAATGGTGAAGAGTGATAGACCAGCTCTGGATTCGTCATGTTTAATCACTACCCAGTAATATTTCTGCAAACAGTGTATGAGAACTAAAGAAACTAGAAACAAAAATAATCAGCCAAAGGAATTATTCCTCTGACCCTCTTCTCACTCTATGTGGCCAGGTAGCTGAGATAAGCATAGACTCTCTGTTGGAGCCAAAAAAGAAAAAAAAAATGAAGAAAAAGAAGAATATTCTTTCTAAAATTCACTTTTATTAGTTCAAGTTTACTTACCCTCTTAGCAGTTTGTTTGGTAAGACTTATTAACAAAAAAAAATCCTCAGAAGATATTCCTGGTTTTTGTTTTTACTAATAAGAAAGACAATGTCAATGAAATACGAAAATAATTGAGAACTTTTAAAATACAACAACTTTAATTTTGATATGCAGAACAAAAAGGCTAGCATATTATATATATAGTATATTATAAAACACATGTTATAACAGATTCCCACTTACTAAGATGAGAAATGGCAATGAAATTTTCTACAGGACTCAAACCATGAAAGGGTAGAAATGCCCACCATGAGTGAAGTCTTGGCAGCAGCATCATCATCACTTTTATTTCAGAGCTTGTGAAACAGTACTCTTGTTTGGAACTGCATTCTATTTAAGAGAGAGAATCCTATTTACCACTGGTGAAACAATCATCTGTAGCCCATGCCTGAAATTCAATTTGATCATAAGGTATTCAGCAACACTTTAAAAATTCAGTTTGCATGACTATCAAAATTGTACACTAGCGGCCAGAAGCTCTTTCTAAATTGTGACACTATTCGTGAGTCTCAAGTGATCACATCCATCTTCATAGAAAGAGAAAGACTTTTATGTAGAGGAATAAAAAGAAAAATCCAAACAACATAATTTCTGTGTCAAGAAACCAACTCATATCTAATAAAGAATTGCATAGCAATGGTAATAACAAAAGCAACAACCAGATTATTTAATGTAATAAATATTATTTGAATTTGGCCTATAATTCATAAAGACAGTAGCTCTAAATCTTTGCCAGACTGAAAATTATTTCGGGCATTAAACAATTTTTGGTGCTTGTCACGTGATTAGGCCCCAGGATGAAGTGGACAGTTTGTCAGCAGATGGTCTCAGACCTTGTTTTGTGGAGTATATGTCTGTTTTTTGTAATGGAAACTGGATTCTGTGCAGGAGAACAAGGAAAGGTGGACAGCAGTAGGATGACCAGGTAAAGTGGGACAAAATGATGGTCAGAAAAAAGGATAACAAAATACATTCAAGAGTGAAAAGAAAAACAATGCCTCCAAAGATACAGAATGCCCACCACTGCATTATTGTTGCTCTAAGAGCACTCTGATCATGACTTTCCTAATACCATAACCTTTCCATTATCAAAACTGTCTTCATGAGGAGACTAACTATATTCTCAAGTTAATATTTATGGTTTCTAAGGCAAATAGTAACTTCCCATATTTTATTATATTGTCTCTTCTTTTTCATTAAAACTAACATGGGACAGAGATCAGATCTGACAATGAGGTAATAAAAAGTGAAAAATTATAAATGTCAGATTCTTATGTGACCATAGTAGCTTAATGACTGATACTGGTACAGAAATGTGTATAGATACGATGTATGCATTAATTAATGTTTTATCAACTAAAAGTGTTTTATAAAATTACTTAAAAACAGGAATAAATACAATTAATTTTGTTATAAAATCATTTATTTCTAAAATAGATGGTTTTTGTATTTAAATGTATATGATATGTATAGTATATGTCTATTATATGCAGAACATGTTTAACAGTTAAAATCATTATTTAAAGAACATTTTTCAATCATTGAATGACTGTCATTCATTCAAAATTTCAAAAATTTTTAATGCTCTATAGTATATATATTCCCTACATTCCTTTACAAGCCTTCCTTTGATTCTTAATTATAAAGTAAATTTTGTTCCTGTTGTTTATTTAAAGGTAACTATTTAATGCAAATAACTTAAATTTCTCAAAAATTTTTACATGATTTACACTAACAATAAATAAGGAACGTGATCAAAACAATATTCTTTATAGAAGGAAAGCAGCTGTAGCGCAGAATTAGTGCTGGAAGTTCAGTGGTAAATAAAGTAAAAATGATTGTTGGATCTTAGACAATGCAGCCAGATGAAAGGAATGTCAAGAAAAATCTCTGTTTGGGGCATTATAAGAAAAACATAAATTATTATTTGAAAATAACTTCTAGTCTATAATATGTTAGCTGCCATTTATGAAAATTTCACAATCCAAAACTTTGGCACTATATCCTAAGTTAGTATGGAGTTGATGTTACTCCATACCTGGCTCATTAGGTAGTTACTCTATTTCTAAGGTGCCCCTGGCTATAAAATGCATTTTTTAATGTTCTACAAAGAATGAAAAAGTGCTGTCAATTAATCACAGCACAGCTTTGTTTATAAGACACATCCCGTTTTCAGGAATGTTAAGTATGAAAAATACGCATTTTTGAATCAATGAAATCTAAAGAAAATCTTAAATCTCCACCTATTCTAGTCTTTTAATCAATCATCTCTTTACAGTGTCCTAAATTGGTTCATGTCCTATACTAAGTGTCAGAATGGTTTGTAGCAAGCTTTCTTTACTAAATGCTGAATACTCTCCTCTTTCTGTGATAAACCAACAGAGTCACTGCAAAGAGTATTCTTAAGGATATTTCGGAGTTTTCTCTTATCTATAGCACATATCTACACAATTCCTGAGACTAAGTAACTGTGGTTTTCTGAAGTGCTTCCTGCCAAATGTCTGTCTGTCATATTACTCACCTACTGGACTGTTGTCATAAAGGAAATGCTGGAGTGACTGATGCAAAGTCAAGTAAACAAGTAACTTTACTACAAATAAAGAACACACTGGGGATGGGGGTGTGGCTCAGCAGTAGAGTTTTTGCCTAGCATGCATGAGGCACTGGGTTTGATCCTCAGCACTACATAAAAATAAATAAATAAAAGTATTTAAAATTAAAAAAAGAATACACTGTAATCCCAGTGGGCTCAGCAGGCTGAGGCAGAAGGATCTTGAGTTCAAAGCCAGCCTCAGCAAAAGCGAGGAGCTAAGCAACTCAGTGAGACTCTGTCTCTAAGTAAAATACAAAATAAGGCTGGGCATGTGGTTCAGTGGTTGAGTGCCCCTGAATTCAATCCCCCTTCCCCCACTCCCAAAACAAAAACAAAAAAAACCACACAGAATACAACAAAATCTTACATGAAGTAAGAGCAATCAAAGCAGGAAATATGAGCTTCCCCAGTCCTCAAATTTACACCAGCTCTTAGAGATGATGATATTACCTGGTTGGAGTAAAGATCTTGGGATTTTCAATACCTTATTATCATCCACTCTACCCTAATTATGCTAAAGACCCTGGATATATGATGCCTGCTTGACTGAAAGATTCAGTAAGCATTAAAACTTCAGAATATTCCTACCTGCTGCAAGACCAAGTGAAGCAAAGGTCAATTCCCCAGACATAATATCCCCTGACCAATGGAACAATATTTTGAACCAGAAATAATTTATCATTGTATGCATTAGGTTTTTCCATTCTGTTTGTTTGTTTGTTTGTTATGTTTCTTATTTTGTAGGGGGGAAAACATTTTTATTTATTTTGAATGCTTCCAGAAATAATCTCTCTTTCTAAATGGGCATTGGGGACTTTATTATATTCAAAATGTCACAAGCAAGCTTTGCCTGTTTACAGAAGAACAGGGTATTAATGTCCAAGTCTTAACTATTTAAAGTTCACTTACAAGTAAAATAATCTACAGAGTTCACAGTGCAGAGTGTACTGGCCATTAGGATTTTGATTCCACTGATATCCCAATGGTCCTTTGTTTAACAGAGAAAAAAATGGCCATTTGGTATCACAGAAAGTTCAGTTCCAGCACCTACCCAGAGACATGTAAAGTGGCTGATGAGAGGAAATTATGTCTCATAAGGAATATTTGCTGCCTCTGAATTCTTCAGCTCAGTTCTCATATCAAGAAAAATAATCATTAGGGATAAATGCCTACACTGTTTTATTTTTAGCTCTTTTGAGGAGAAACCTATTATTTCCTTCATTCCTTGGATGAGGCAGGAAGTATTCTCTTATATTCTAACAACATAAACAATTCTGCTGATTTTTCAAATTGTGGGAAAACCACTATATCTTATTGTAAATAGGGGATGGATTATGAGTCATAGATGTAAAATATTATTTCAATTTTCTAAAAGTCTACTTTGGTTATAAATGAAACCAATGACAACCTATTTCAGCATGCAATGACTGGCAATGGTCCTGAGAAGTCTCTGGCATGGTTGGGGATAGGGTTTCCTTTTCTATGATTCCTTATAGTAGGCTGATTGCAGAGGATATTCTGACTGTCCTAGGACGCTGCACAGACACAAATAATCAAGATTTTGTTCTCCTCAGTGAGTTTTGGTGATGCTTAGTTTATCACCAGGTTATCTTCTACTACTACATCCTTCTGACATCAAGCAGCATATTAATACCACTTCCAATGTCCTTACAGTCAGTATGCCTGACAATAAAGCAATATATTTTGCTAAGGAACATGGATGGAATTACATAGTTTAGACAGATGTTCAGATGTTGGCTTTCCCAACATTCTAAAGGCTACCCTACCCTAATGTCCCATGATAATCTGCTACAGCCATCATCCTTAGATCCTTGCCAACATTTGGGATGGATCTTCTGTTTGGGTAGTACACAAGTGAGGTAGAGTCCCCCATTACCACTTTTCCATTGATATATTTTATTTATTTACACAAAATACTCTCAATTTGGTCAATATAGTTCAAAGTCATGGGTATTTCAGAACAATAATCATGTATTTAACTTTTTTGAATTGTGTACAGTATTTCTTTTTCACTGTCATGTCATTTAAAATCTTAAAAATCATTTAAAAATCACTAGTTATTCAACATCTTCAACATTCCTTCTTTTTTCTACTAAGTACAGTATAAACATCTTTACATATTGTTATATAATTTTTATATCTCTTATTCTTAGTATATGTATAAAATCCTGAAAAACATATGTACATAATGTAATATAATTCACAATATTCAATTAGAGACAGTAACTCTAAACTATTTGTCTATTTCCTACATTTTTATTACTTTAATGATTTGAGGAAACTAACTTCTTTGCAACCAATTCTAAAAATAAAATCAATAATGAAATACTTAGACATAATTTTTAAAAATGTACAAAATCTGTTATGAAAAACTATAAAATTGTTATGAAAAAATCAAAGAACTAAACAAATAGAGAGACAGGAAGATTCAACATTGTCAAGATGCCGGTTCTTCCCAACTAAATTTATAGATTTCAATGCCAATCAGTTATTTTGTAAATACAAGCATACTGATTCTAAAGTTAATATTGAAAAGCCAAAGACCCAGAATAGCCAGCTCAATATAGAAGGAGAAGAACAAAGTGAGAGAAGACTGGTGCCACCCAACTTCAAGACTGACCAAAGCTATAGTAACTAAGGAGAGACCAAGAGATGAATGGGACAGAGTAGAGAATTCAGAAAAAGCCCCACATAAAGAGATTCAACTAATCTTCAAAAAAGAAGCAAAGGCAGTACAACAAAGAATTCTTTTCAACAAAAGGTACTGGGACAACTGGATACACACACACACAAAGAATACAGACACAGACTTTATGTCTTCAAAATGGATGCTAACAGGCTATGTGTGTGGGAGGGGGAGAAAGTATATGGGAATTCTCTATACTGGCCATTCAATTTTGCATTGAACCCAAAACTGCTCTAAAAATGGTTTATTAATTATTCAGACATAAAATATAATAAGTTATTTGTTCCCATAAGACAGCAGTGTGACTGCTTATCTCTCACTTGTTTGCCATTTTTAAAAACCCTAAATCCAGAAAAAAGCAAAGAAGCACTTTATGATATGAAATAGATAAGGATATACTGATTTTGAATGACAAAAAAAATTAAGAACATCACTTGGAAGGGAAGTGTACTAGGCTATGAATCTGAAGATGCACTTCAGTACAATGCTAAGGAAATCTCATACAGGTCTCTTAACTTTTCAGATTTAGCCCATCCATACATTTGTCATCCCAGGATAAAATGGGAAAAGGAATGACATCCCTCCCTGATACCAAGAGATATAGATATTAAGTTGATAACAATTTACAGTTCTTGAAATAGTACCTACTTTTCTGTTTATAAAAAATAATTTATGCCCATTATATATAGCATTCTTAAATTCAGGAAAAAATATTAAAAAGTAAATATAAGCTACCTGCAAAGCTACTATTCAGAGATAACTTTTAATATTTCCTTTAATGTTGTTCCTACAATTTGTATTTTTAACAGAAAGCAGTTGGAAGTATCAGTATCACCAGTTTTTCTCTCTCCCCAAACCTACTTTTGTAATTTTAGACTTTTTTTTTATCATTCCAGTAGGGCATGTATACTTAGTCTGCCATGTGGGGTTGCAAATTATTTATTAAATTTGTACTGTGACCATTCATGAAAGCAGCATCACAGGATTTGGAATCAGAACTAAAGGCCAATCTTTATCACTCAATAGTTGTGTGACTCTAGATAAGTGGGTGAATATCGCTAAACCTCAGTATCCTTGTTTGAAAATGAATGAATACTGTGAAATCTTCTTGCTCGAGTTCCTGAAAGTTTCCATGAAATAATGTTTATTAGACAGTTAACTCACTGCAACGGAAATGTGATCATAGTATCTTTGCTTAAACATTTGAATGATTCTTCTCTCACTTTGGAATAATGACCAAAATACTTGAATGGAGACCTTCTGATTCTGCCCTATCTCCATCCAGCCTTGTCTCCTACATTCCCAGCACTCAAAATTCTATGCACACTAGCTCACGTTACTGAGCTCCTTCATTTTCAAATATGAAATAAGGGAAGTGGTCAATTTAACCATCTTTTCAAAACATCTCATACCTAAAGGTAAAGCTTACCTTCAAAATGGCCATTTAGGATATAAATCATAACTGGCAAATCTATTCATGCTGTTCTGCAGATACTGAGAAAGATCCTTTGAGCACCAGAAATGTAATATTAATATCAGTAATCTTTTTATTATGAGTTTATATCTGGCTTTCACAAAACATCATTTGCTTATTTCAAAGCTGTAACTGTTTCTAAATCAACAGGTGTTGAGCCCTGTTTAGCTAATTCAGAATGGAGTCAATAGCAGACGGAAAAACAGCTTGGCATCTGGCTTTGGCCCTGCTACAGAATTGCAAAAGAAGCCCAAGCATCCTGCATCACCTGTCTCTTCTGTTGTCATATGAAAGGCTCATTTTGTGGCTCCAGCAATGCTTGAAATTGGCTGTCTGGTATCACAGAATGCCTGACCCTGACCAGGGGGCAAATGTCAAACCATGCCAGAATGCATGGCATGGTTTTAAAATGAGTAGCCAAATTCATTTCTTAGAAGAAGGGCATTGTGCTGGTTTGATGCCAACTTATTCTGAAATTAATCCATACTTAATTTAAAAGTTCACTTAGTTGATTGCTAATTAGGCATAATAAATACCGAAATTATAGGATTGTACCCCCGACTTCTATCTTTTCTCCTATCTTTTGTTACTACCATCCACCAAAAAATTGAAGGAAAATACAAAACATTCAATAGTCTGATTTTGCTGAGCTTATCTTAGATCAAGTTCCCTAGAAGAACTTAAAATGTGTATTGTTGAGAAAATGATCTAATGAGGGAATGTTTTTGAGAAACTGAAGGAAACAGACAATAGAGGGGAATAAATTGGACAATGGTGTAGATTCAAAAGTCTGGCCTCAGATTGATCCCACAGGGAGCAAGGCAATGTGAATTGAACTTCACAAGTGATGCCAACCAGAAGTGAAAGGGTTGAGCAGTCACACCTTAATGTCAGGCAGGCCAGGCACCTCCAGGCTGGCTGGCTCCTCTACCAAGAATCAATTCCCAGAAAAGGGTGCAGCTGTGAACCTCAGCAGTTAGCAGCTGCAGAAGCTGGAGATGGGAGCACCAGCCTAGTAGAGGGAATCCAGGCAGGGCATCTAAGGTCATGTACACTTCACTGGTCACTTAAACTTACCCTATTAACTTTTGCTATAATAATTATTACAATGTTATCCTGACCACTGCTCATTGTAAGTAAGCCTATATCCAAGTATACCCTAGCTTTGAGCTCTCAACTAGGCCATACTTATTCTAAACTCATAAAAATAGCAAGAAATTGAGAATTTGGAAAGGTTGCAGTTAACTTGTACTCCAGCACATTATAGAGAGCTGATTGTGACCAATAGGAAACATAAAACAAGGGATCAACCACAATTATTTTTTTCCTACACCATTTTATTTCCATTCCCCAATTGTTATTGCAAAGGGTTATTCTCAGAAAACAAATTAAAAGATAACTTGTCCTTCAAGACTCATAACCTATGATGACAAAACAGTGATTTATCTCACCAGTTGGAATTCAGCAGAATTTGTTTATTTCACAGGAGCCAGCCTGGAATTGCAATCCTGAATACAAACTACAGAGCTTCAGATGGCATTTTACTGAAAAATAATTTTATCATTAAAGTCCAGTGACTTAGAGAGTTTTTAGCTCTGGATTTTCTTTGAGAGTTTTCCAACACCCAATATCTATTTCCAATGTTCTCAGAGACATTTTTTTCCATTCTCTTACCAGATTGTTTTAAGGCTAAAATAAATGGACACTTTGACTGTTATTCTTCAAGTAATGTTTTGTTTTATCCTGCATAGTATGCAGAGAATACAAGGGCACTAACTGGCCAGACCTAAAATAACTCTTAACTGGATGTGCTCCTTTGCAGACACTCTTTTATTTTTTTTTTTAGTTGTTGATGGACCTTTTTATTTATTTTTTATTTTTTATATGAGGTGCTGAGAATCAATCCCAGTGTCTCACGCATGCTAGGCAAGTGCTTTACCTCTGAGCCACAACCCTAGCCCCTGCAGACACTCTTGATACAATATCAGTGCTTGGGGCAACACTGCAAGTATATCATAACACAGTAGAACTATGTATGTGAATGAATTAACCACTGAACTGGGAAGCCTAAACTGTTAACTAGTGGAGAAATTGCCTTCATGCCTTCCCTTTTCAAATATACCAGAAACAGAGGCTTCTTTATGACAAAGATATAAAGCATGAATTTCAGTGTCCTTCCTTTACTTCTTTCCTGACCAAAGCCTAGAAAGGATGATGTTTTCACATGACCATATATTTTTATAAATTTTGCAAAATCAATATATTTCATATCCTTTTTCTTAAAGAAGACCCCCCCAGAAAACAAATAATGATCAATTTTCGGCCCTATAAGATCTAGATCTGCTAGGTTTACTCATGACCAAAATCACATTTCTTCCACCTAAGTAGCCAAGTTGAGAAGTGATGTGGAATTGATTCTCTAGCCCACCAGAGGTCCACACACCTTCTGAGACAAAGCAGAAGATTCAGAGCCTACCATCATCTATTCATCATCTCTATGATCAAAATCTTCACTTGGAGATGCTTGTCATGAGTATGCTCACCACACCTAACAGAAACAGCACCCTGAAAAAGCATGGGAATGTGCAGCCTTCCTGGTTTCTTTTGATTTTCCTACCCCCATTTGCCACACATCCTTAACAATCAGGCAAGGGGCTCCCACACATTTATCCAAAGATGCAAGACTATCTCTGTAATAGTGTGTCTGCAGCACCTGAATCTGTATATGCCATTTAAAATTAAAAGGCCACATTTCAGATTCAATTGTAAAGGTGACAATTAAGGTAGCATTTGTCTTGCATAAAAACCACTTGAAGGTTGTTTTTCTTTTATGCTGGGCTCTTACTTACTGTAAATTTCCAGTAGTCGGTGATGACCATAGCTGAGCAACTTATTTGAATACTATCCAGCACAGATTCATGCAAATAAAAACTAAATAAATACTTGATGATATCAGATGATCTGGGAAATATTTTCATTAAAGGTATTTGACAGGGATAAAATCTTTATGAAAACACTTGTGACCTTCTCAGAATCCTGATTAAACCACTTGCAGATTCTGCAGATGGAAATTACCTCTATTTATACCAACTCCAGGAATTATGGAATACCTTTGAAACCTGAATCCACTCAAAGTCAGAAAAATATGTTTAAAGTATAAGAAGAACTAAAAATGATTTCTTCTTTAACAGGGAATTAGAAATACTAATTTTGCTCAAAAATGATCCACCAATGCAAGCTCTTCATTGCACATTAAATTCTGCTTTTTAACTACACATATGCACTTATTATTTTCAAAAAAACATAGTCCAATACTTTAAAACAAGGAAATACATGCCAAGGTTTTGAACAATGAAGTAACTATAAACAATTGTCCTTGCTAGTCAGTTAATGCCTGTTCTTGTAACATAATAATGCCTCACACTTCCTTTTCTCCACCCTAGCATGAGGAACAGGTCTATATTTCCTTAGTAACTTTTTCTGGACTCTTATGAATAGCTTTGATTTCATTTTGAGGTTACGATAGGGGAGACAATATGATTTTACAAAATCAAAGAAGAAACCTGAATTGTTGGTTTCTTTTTTTCCACCTGCAATTCTAAAAAGATCTGCTGTTCTGCTTGCACAATCTGAAAAGACCTTTTATAGTACAGATCTATAATATCTCCAGAGGCTCGTATGTTGAAGGCTTGGTTCCCAGCCCAGTGGCACTGTTGGGAGGTGATGGACACCTCAGGGGATGGTGTATAGTCAGAAGAGATGAGTGGCTGAGAGTGTGCTGTGATGGGTGTGTCCACACCTGGCATATTCTTTCTCTCTCAGACCCCACCCACCATTCCTGCTTCAAGACCTCCAGGTAGTGAGACGTTTTGTTCCACCATCCACCACATGCTCTTTGCTATGGTATTCTGCCTCACCACAAGCCCACACTCATGTGGCCAAGTGATGATGGACTAACTAACACCCTTGGAATTTTGAGGCAAAATAAATCTTTTCTCCTTTAAGTTGATTTTATTAAGTCATTTTTTCACAGTTGAATAACATAAGGCTCCTCCTGATCTCCTTTCTCCTGTTCTTTCCCCTAAGTATTCCCACAGCCGTAGCGACAGATGTATCTATTAGCTCAATCATCAAAATTCTGATGTTCAAATTGAAGTCAGACATGAGGAAAAAAGATAGTAAATCTGTCACTGGTTTGTTGTTGCTGTTGTTTCCTTAAGCGTTACTATCAAAAATAGTAGTCATTGCCTTTTTTTTTTTTTAATGCTTCAAAAAGGTTGTTCAAGTTAACTGTTGGGTTTTAACAGCATACTGCTTAACCTACTATTCTTTCTGTCTTCCACCACTATGTATTTACACGTTCCACATAATATAAGAAATGAAGCTTCCTGACACTTCCTAATATTTTAACACGATAAGCTGAATTAGCCCTGGAAAGCAAAATTGTTAGTAATAAAAAGCTGCTACACTTTACTATGAAGATTTTTACTGATACATAAAAAGAATTGTACACATTTGTGGAACGCCATGTGATGTTTTAATAAATGTACACATTGTGTGGTGTTTGAATCAGGTAAGCATATCTATTTCCTCAATTATCACATCTTTATAGTGAAAACATTCAAAATCTTCCCATCTAGTGTTTTTTTTAAATATAGCACATTATAGTCATCTACAGTGACCCTACTGTGCCCTAATAAGCCAGAACTTCCTTCTCCTTTCTAGCTAGAACTTAGGGCCTATTGATCAGCCCTCCCCAACCCTCTCTGTCCTCTACTTCCCCCAGCCTCTAGTAACCACCATTCTCCTCTCAGCTTCAATGAGGTCAATTTGTTTTTAGATTCCACACATGAGTGAGCTTGTTTCACTTAACATAATGACCTCCAGTTCCATTCATGACCGAAGTTCATTCTCATTTATGTCTGAATAGTATTAAATTGTGTATATATACCACATTTTCTTTATCCATTCCTCAGTTGATGGACACTGTTATGGTTTATACATGAGGTGTCCCCCAAAATCTCATGTGTAAGACAATACCAGAAAGTTTAGTGACAAAACGATTGATTTTTGAGAGCCTTGACATCAGTGGGTTAATCCATTGATATGAATTAATTGGACAATAACTATAGGCAGGTAGGGTATGGTTGGGAGAGGTAGGTCACTAGGGTTGTGTACCTTTGAGGTATAACTTTGTCCATGGTGAGTGGAGTTCTCTGCATCCTGATTGCCATGTCCTGAATTGCTTTCTTTCTCCATACCTTTCTGTCATGATGTTCTGCCTCCCCTCAGGCCCAGAGCAACGAAGTCAGCTGTCTATGGACTGAGACTTCTGAATGAGCACCAAATAATCTTTTCCTTTTTATAATTTTTCTTGTCAAGTCTTCTGGTCACAACAACAAAAGTTGACTAAGACAAAAATATTGTCTCCATTTCTTGGCTATTGTGATTAATGCTGCAATGAACATAAAAGTGCAGATATCTCTTGGACATATTGGTTTTGTTATCTTTATAGATATATCCAGAAAAAGGATTGCTGCATCATATAGTGGTTCTATTTCTAATTTCTTGAAGAACCTCCACACTGATTTCCAGAATGGCTATGTAGGTTTACATAGCCACCAATAGTGTCATTACCCATTATTCTAACCTGATATAAAAATGGTAAATTGCGGTATTTATTTTTATCATAATATCTCAATTTGACCTAAAGTATATGTAAGTGAATTTTAGTAATCAGACTGTTTATCTCTTGTAATCAGCTACTAATTAAGTAGCAGAGGATACCTGCTCAGTACTTCTGACTCCTTGGGCGCTGAAGCTAGGCTAACCAGAAAAATCCTCAGCTCAGCACAGGTCAATTTCCAGGGCAAGAATCAGTTTAACATTATAATCTATACTACTTACTCTTGCAGAATGGGTCTATCTACAAGTTCAGAAATTCTTAATAAAGGTTTGCTTCTTCTTCCCTAGGACTCAGAACTCTGGATAATCATATGTAAAGCAAATGGCACAGACAGGATGATCAGTCAGACAGCTTCTGGGATATGACAATCCAATAGCTTCTCAATAATTCTTCGAGAACCAAGTTGTATGTCTCCCCAAAGTTCTCAAATCCATGTTAACCCTTGACTGATGACAGATGCAAGTAAGAAGATCCTGGGAAAAATTAAATGTTTTAGACTTTGAGGTAGCACTGACACAGAAATACCTTCTGTACAGGTGTCCAATTTTGAGCTAACAGACACTGAAGTGTCACCCAGAGGTTTAGTGGGAAAGAGAGCTGTTCATTATTGAAGTTCTCTCTTGTGAAACCCAAAACACTGTTGGGAGTTATATTACCTATAGAGAGTATGATTTATGCTACAACTTACCAGTTAAATATGAAAATATTTGACTTAAGTTCTTCCTGTATAACACATCTGTGCCAAATAACAATGGAAAAGATAATAACAGCTAACATGAACTGAGCACTTAGTTTGTGGTAGGAACTAGCCTAAGGGCTGTGTACATTTTTTCATCTGACCCTTATGACATTTGTATAAGGTAACAGAAATACAACCAATCTTATGATTAGAATATTGAATTTATATCCTCATTTTTCCATTTATGTATAGAGTGACCCTGTAGAATCTTGTGTGATCTTCTATCTCTTCACCTCTTAGCCTCACTTTATCCATGTAAAAATTGAGTGCCATTAGCTGCTTTCCATATTCCATTGAATTATTATGAATATCAAAAGAAAATGGGGGGTTGGGGTTGTGGCTCAGTGGTAGAGCGCTTGCCTGGCATGTGTGAGGCACTGGGTTCGATTCTCAGCACCACATATAAATAAGTAAATGTCCTTCAACAACTAATAAAATATTTAAAAAAAAAGAAAAGAAAATGGGTGGTAAGCTTTCTATATAAACTAATAAATGCACAGGTAAGATTACTTTATCATCTGCAAAATGAGGTATTTATGTAGCTCCACTTCAGTCTTTGGTAATCCTGAGAAAGACAGATTTTAATGCATCATTGTTTGCTCAAATCAGACAGCCTTCCTGTTAGTATGAGCCATCAACCTCCCTTAACATGATCCACCAAAATGGTGAGTACAGAATATGTTAAGATATCTATGAAATATGTAAAAGCTTTCACAAAAGTTCTGTGAAAGCTGCAGGTGGTGAAATTATCAATTCCATCTAGGTTTTATTTTTAATAAGTTCCTTTAAAGATGGCTTTTTATTATGTCCCACAGCTATTTAAAAGGTATTTTAATAAACACTTCTCTTTTATAGCTGCCAATCTTTTTCATCATCTCCCTATGTCTCACAGAAGTTATCAACATCCACTTGCCATATCTTAAAAGTCTTCATTAACCAGGCTAATTATTTGAGAGTTGGGCCTCTTTTCCACTTCATATCCTTAATCAATGGTTCTGAAGAGAGTTGTTTCGTGGTATGGGGTTTTGTGGGCTGGGCATTTTCCCCCCTCCATTTTGGGTCACATGAGGGCTACTTCTGTGAAATTCAATTAGAACCTTCTAATAGTTCTCTATAAATTTCATTACTTCAAAAACAAACGGTAAGATCTTGAAAGGAGTCTACAACTGCTGCAGAGAGTTTATTAACACTTTGTCAGAAAATGTGTTTTTTTGTTTTAGGCAGATCAATCAAACCTACTTCAATTGGCAAGTCCCTCAGCTCTCAACGTGGAAGAACACAGACTTGTCTGGTCCCCTCAAACAGGGTTAAAAACACCCCCATTCTTCACAGACATAACACTACTGAGAAAATTTCCTCTTTCACTTGGAAAAAAATGAGTCACCTTTTATGTGGTATAATAACTATCTAGAGACCACAAACAAGTTTGCAAAAAAGGAAAAAAATCAGATTATTTTGGAGTAAGGAGCCTTGAGAGAAGGAAAATTCTGTAATTTTAACAAGATTTAAACCTCATTGCCATACTCTTTATAGAAAGTAAGGAGGAAGCAAGCTCATAAAATCATTGCAATTATGAGCATATTGAAAAATTAACACACACACAAGGGAAGCAAACTGATCAAAATTAGGTAATATCAACATTTAAAATTTATCTCAGAAATCAACAACCTGCTGTTTGATTTTCTGTGATTATGTACAAGTAATAAATGAGACAATAATTTCATTTAAGAAATTACTGTAGTTTTAAAACTACAACTTTAAATAAGCTGGATAGTAATAACAGCAAGTAAAAGACAAAACGGAACAAAACACACACACATAACCTCTCCTTCACCAACTTAGAAGGTATTTTATTTCCTCTGAGACTTAATGAGCTAATTCCTTCTGAAATCACTGCAACATCCAACTACAGGTACTTAGGAGTAAAACATAAAGATTGAATGACACCACCCTCAGGGCAGACATAATAATTCCACGGATGAGAAAGGAGGTTGATAAGAAAATCTGACATCAAGAAGGGATTGGGAACTGAATACAAGAGCCTTTAGTACTGGGATGTCAGGGAGGGGATCACTACAGTAGCAGTAAGGAGACATTGAACAATTATTTTTACAAAATTAAATGCATCATTTTAAACAGCTAGAATTGGTTATGTAATTGTTGGTGTATATGCTCCTAATACCCACTAATGGGACTTGTTTGAGCTTTCTCTTTTTAAACTGTGAACTATTAAAAGACAGAAACACAAGGTCTGTTTCTATTGTGACTAACTTCTTTTGAGCACCTTGTTTAGAGCCCTTGCAATGTTCTATAAAATTTATTAGTTCATTTGATGGATTAGCTGGCTTAGCAGTATGGAAAAAAATTTGTTAGTATTTACACAGCAATAAAATCACTAACAATCATGTTCATTTCTATTCATTGTATATGTATGGCCTCTACATCAAAAAGGTATCACTTTTACTAGCTGAAGAGTATTATTTCTGTCTGCCTCAGTGTCATGCAAATAATAAAGGATCACAAAATGAATTTCTCTTCTATATTTTCTTACAATAAATATTTATGTGATGCTTTATAGTTTACAAAGTGCTGTTCTTTTACATTATCTCACTTAATCTTTCTTAATCCCAGAATATGTTGTCCAGCTTCTGTTAATTTTTCTCATACCATCCTTGTTTCTATTCACTAACCCATATTAACCTTCAAGTGGCAAGAAATTTTCCAAAGGAAAAAGGAATACTCACAAATGTCTTCAATCACTGAATTACAATTCACATTTTAGCTCCACCAGTCAATTTGTAGGTTGTCAAGCTAAGCTTAATTCTCTGACCATAAGTACACAATTTTTGTAAGCAAAATTCAAGAAGAATATCATCACAACTGAAAATATTCAACTAAACTTATCGGAAAAAAATCAGTTTGTAATGTCTTTGGCGAATCTCTCCGTGTTACTGGTCTTACTGGTTTTGATTCACAATTAGTCTTTTGCCAAAGTAATTGGATTATGCATTAAAAGAAATTTAAAGCTAAGATCTTATTTAGAACTAAGGACCATAACCTGAGCTGAACTTTTACAAATTTGGTAATAGGTCATTAAGTCCTGCATTTGTCCCTATGTCTCTTCTTCCAAATTTTGGTAACCTTAAAGAAGTTAAATTAGCATGAAGGTGCCCACATTTTAATATCTGAGATCAGTGGTCTCACCACACTCTTAAAATTTAACCAGTCTGAGTCTGATCCTTTAGGGTTCATCTGAACTGAGTTTCTACTATGAAAGTGTGTTCACATTTGAATAAGAGCTTGTTGATGATATCTGATGATTTAAATGCAAAAAAATGACTTTCATAATGGTTACTTCAAACATACCCCTATGATTATGTGGAAAACATTGAGGAATCACACCCCTGACACATTGCCATCCATTCACAATACTCTGGCTACTCCCAAGGTGGCTGTAGACACAGGCCCAACACTGTATGTCATCTGTCCTTCCACAAGAATGGGTCCTAATTAGAATAAAATATAAATATGCATGTATAACTTTGTCAGAATGGATTCTAGTCATGTATAACTAAAAAGAATCAATAACAAACAAAAAAGAAACTTGAGTCTTAGCAAAGTGATTGGAAGAAGTGATAATGACCATTTCTTTGTGGATTCATTCACATTCCTAAAATGATTTCAAAGAATTTCCCTATGAACACATAAAGCTCAAAATACTGGTGATGGGTTAGGGTAAGAAATGCTGAAAAGCCACACACATGCGCTGAATGAAAACATCCAAACCAAGAGGGAGGGAGAGATTGACTAGCTCTCTTTCACCCACTCAATACAGGATGGAAGCAGAAGTAGCCATAGCTCAATAGCGCTAAGACCCTGAGAAACGAGGCAGAAGGTGTGCTCTAAAAGGATGGGCAGAAGCAGAATGGTTTAAAGGCAGGCCAGCAGGGTTTACCAGGTCACCTTTAGAGAAGAACTACATGTCACCAACAGCACTATTCTTGAGATTCCTCTCCTGTGACAAACTATTCTGGTTCACAGCATAGAGATGAGGAAGAAGACACCGTTTCCAAGGTTTATATATCATATAAACTTTTATTTTAGTGGCAGGGTAGAATGGTACATTAGTATATATTATCATTCCAACAATCAAAAAGTCTATTTATTTGTGGTCCTTGGTAGACTTTGTAAGCAACTCCCAAGTCTCTTGGGACAAGGTTCTTTGCAGAGCTATCCTTAACTGAGCTAGTCACTTGCCTTTCTTCCTTCAATGAAATATTTTTCCTTCCTGAAATATTTTCTCTCCTTGCCTCTATGTCATTGTGTACTAGATTGCCTCCCACATCAATAGCCCTTCTTCCCAAATTCCTCAGTGAAACTTGTAAATGTTGGAATGCCCTGACCTCATTTCTTAGTCATTTTTTTCCCTTAATTATACCCTATTTCCATGACAGTGATTCCAAATTTTCCATTGGAATTAACAGTCAGGCCATCAGCTAGCGTTATGAAAAATGAAAATCATTGTCCCCGTCCTAACCCCACTGAATCAGGAACTCTAAGAGAGGACCTGCAAATCTGTATTTCAACACACCAGCCCTTGCACAATTCTGACTCACACTAACATATGGGAACCACAACTGCTGAGTATCTCATTCAATCACAAATAGCATCATTGTGTGATTGTAACCCTTGGACGTCTATCTCTCATCTGATCCCTCCCCTGGATTCCAGATGGAGTACCCAACTGCTAACCTGACATGCCCACTGAGATGACTACCAAATATTTAAAAATTCATATGGCCTAAATAAAGTCCCGATCATCCACTCCTCACAAGTTTGTCGTTCCACTATTTCTCAGTAAATGACACCATAATTTTTTCCAGTTGTTCTGACTAAAAACTTAGAATTCATCTGTAATTCCTCTCCCTCAACAAATCCATCAGCAAGTTCCATCAACTTTACACCCCAAACATATTCAGGGGTAATTATTTCTATCCCTTCATCTTTATTACTATTTTTATTGAAAGCATTATTCAATGGGACGGGAGCAGCAAAGTCAGAAAATGAAACTAGGAAATAGAGATTTTAAGGAAAGAACCAGGGAAAACATCCTATCACAAAATTCAAAGGAGAGAAGGGTTTCAGGTAGAAAGCAATAATCAATAAAAACCTCTAGAAAACTCAAGAAAGAAAAAGACTGCAAAAAAGTTGATGATACCTGGGAGTTAAAGGTAGGATTTAAAAATATAAATTGAATGCATGCAGGGAGAAATATTTAGAGGAAGAAAGAGGAGATACCAAGGGTTGACTGAGTTCAAAATTCAGTGCTGAGGCCAGGCACAGTGGTACACACCTGTAATCTCATGGACTGAGGAGGCTGACGCAGGAGGACTGCAAGTTCAAAACCAGCCTCAGCAATTTAGTGAGGCCCTAAGAAACTTAACAAGACCCTATCTCAAAAACAAAAGAAAACATAAAGGGCTGTGGCTCCATGGTTAAGCACCTCTGGATTCAATCCTGGTACTCCACTCCCCCCCAAAAAATAAAACAGTGCTGAGGACATCTGCCAAGATAGAATAAATGACTAGCGATTTGAAGAAAAAGATCAAAGTTTGAATAGTCATTGCAAAGAAAGACAAGTACTAAAGTAACATAAGAAACAGAAGTAAATAATTTAACCTTATGAAGAATTGCCTTCTGGAATATGTGACCATCTCTGCCTGGAAAAGTGTCAAATAGAATATTTGTGATCATTTTCTTCATGGTAGATCCCCAGATGGTCAATCTGCCCATGTAGACTATTTAAATATAGATATGAATCATCACATGAATTATTTTATTCATTGTACTTGGCATCAACCACAAAGGAAATTGGGGCACTTGAACTTGTTAACACAGTTCATACTGGAAAATTGTATCACAAATAATATAGACTTTGTGCTTCTAATTAGATGAGACTTGCTTCGCTTCATTGGTACCTATTTACCTTGTTGTTGGGGGAAAGATACCTACTGTAGTATCATTTCAGAAAGATACTTTCTACCTAAATGTAAAATGATCTGAGAAAACCGATCAAAAAGAAGAACTTCATCATGAGAAGGCAGAAAAAATGCATATATTATGCACATATCTATGTACAAGTATAATGTAGGAATGTAATATACATGTACATGCATAAGTAGTTTAATAGATTTCTTGGTTGTTAGATTTTAAGAGCATAGGCTGACCCAATGGAAAGCTAAATCCACATTGTAGCAAACAAAAGAACAGCAGAATTTTACTCCATGCTGAAAGGTTACTTGACTTCCATCTACAATAGCAAAGATAATTGCTCCTTTTTTAAGTTATACCTGTTTTCCTATTTATTTATTTAACTAACATAAATTGAAAGTCTTCTATGTAACTAGTCTTGGGAGGAGTGTCAGGCTCTGGAGTTGACACTTGCACCCAGGTGGTATACCTTAGGCTGGAAGGCAGCAGGAACCAGCATTCTCAGACAGCACTGTAGGTGTCACTCTGGAGCCAAAGGAGGGGCAGATCGACCAGACTGGAGGAGACAGACAGAGCTGAATCTCTGAAGGCTGAGAAGTTCTCAAGATGAAAGGACAGGCTATCCTAAATTCACTATATAAATGCTACTCAAAGTGTGGTCTGTGTCCTGGGGCTAGGCATGACTATTTATGATTCAAGGTGAAACACAGAAATTAATAGTAAGCATTTAGAGATTTTTATATTAATTTGACAGAGTAATTATAAGTCTGTTGAGTCTAGTAATAAAAAGTTAAGGATTCTATTTGGTATCCATTTGTCTATTTCATTATGTTAATAATTCATTTTAAGTTGTTTTTTTTAAAAAGTTTCAGTCGGTAATGAGAAACTGGAAAAAAAAAACAACTGAGCTTGTGTCCGCATAAAAATCTGCAAACGATGTTGATAGTAGTTTTTTTCATGACTACTAAAACTTGAAAGCAACCAAAATGTGAATGGAGAAATAAACTGTGGTGTATCCAGACACTGGGATGTTATTCAGTGCTAAGGAGAAATGCGCTAACGGGCCATGAAAAGATATGGAGGAAACTGAAATGTATATTACTAAGTGAAAGAAGTCAAGAAATCAGTATGAAAAGACTACATACATTCTACATGATTCCAAGTACTGGACATTCTAGAAAAGGCCAAACAATGAGAAAAACATCAGTGGTTTCCAGCAGTTAGCTGGAAGGGAGCAATTAATACATGCTTTGCAGAGGATTTTCAGGGCAGAGAAACTATTCTGTATGTAAGGATAGATACATCTAACTAAACTTTGACAAAACTCTTAGAATGTACAATGCCAAGAATGAAAACCAAGAGAAAATTGTGGACTTTGTGAAATAATGATGTGTCAGAGAATGTCCCTTAATTGTAACAAAGGTATCAGTGTGCTGCAGGATGCTGATAGTTGGGAAAAGTGTGCACATATAGGGATGGGGGCAGTTAGTGAATCTCTGTACCTATGTTCCTCTCAATTTCACTGTGAACCTAAAATCACTCTAAAAAAATAAAGTTTATTTTATAACACTAATCCTTTACCATAGTCAGTTGGAGAGACACTGTTCTAATATCATTACTCTTCTATTCTAAAATCTACTAGCTCCTCTCTGACCATATGAAATATCATGGAAATTCTTTGAAAGAGCCAAGAAATAAGAGGAAATGGGGTGACCATTCACAATAGGCCACAAGGCTTCTTGAAAAACTGATAGTAAAAAAACTCAAATTTATTAGAAATATATATAAAGCCAAATGTGAAATCCCATAATAATCCATGTTTCAGAGATAACAAGAATCAATATGATGAATTTTACTCTGCTGTTTTTCTCTTTTTGGGATAGTATTGTATATAATCACTTGCAAATTTTTTTATTTACCTTGCACATGTTCCCATGCAATTAGATAAAAATAATAACTTCAATGAGGTAATATTTATTGAGTGTCTATTATTTGGCAATGTTCTAGTTTATGACACATTATTTATTTGCTTCCCATGAAACCCTATAAAGTAGATATTCTAATTTTGCCCATGATAAACAGAGGAAAACACTGAGGAACAGAAATACCACCTGTCAGTCCCCCCAAAGCAACTGGCTTAAGTTTACACAGCTATTCAGTAGCAGATCTCAGAAAGAAATATAGTTCTGATTGTACTTCATTCATTTTATGACTACTTAGCATTCAAATTTTTTAATTTAACAACTTCCGTTTTAATAGACATTTGAATTGTGTTATTTCTTTACTATTAAAAGTAATGCAGTCACATGGATGAGATTGAACAGGCCAAAAAGACAAATTATGCATGTTCTTGCTCATATGTAGAAGCTAAAAATCTAACCTTGCCAGGCGCAGTGACGCATGCCTGTAATCCCAGCACTTGGGAGGCTGACACAGGAGAATCACAAGTTCAAAGTCAGCTTCAGCAAGGGCGAGGCGCTAAGCAACTCAGTGAGACCCTGTCTCTACATAAAACACAAAATAAGGCTGGGGATGTGGCTCAGTGGTCCAGTATCCCGAGTTCAATCTCCGGCACCAAAAAAATAAATAAATAAAAATAAAAAAATTTAAAAAATAAAAATCTGATCTCATAGAAGTAGAGAGTATAATAGTGTTTATCAGAGGCTAGAAAAGATAGGGAGAGATTGGCTAATGGGAATGAAATTACAGTTAATAGGGAGAGTATCTTCTAGTGTCTTATAGCATAGTCAGGTAACTCCACTTATAAAAAACTTACTATATACTTCAAAAAATCTGGAAGAGAGTATTCTGAATATTCCCATCACAAAAAAAAAATGACATCTGAGGTGATGGTTATGCTAACTAATGATTATTATACAGTGTATACATATATGAAAGTATTACAATGTGCTCTATAAATATGTATATTTATTATGTCAACTGAAAATAAAATTAAAAAGTATCTATTACATCTTCTACATGTCATTCATTTAAGTTAGTATCTTATACAATACATTCCTACATGTTGGATACCAAATCAAAATATTTAATACATTCAATTTATAATAGATGTTGAAAAATGATGCTCTAAAATGATAGCATCAATTGACACCCATATCAATTATTTATTAGAGTTATCAGTAATTTGTCTTTAATGAGCCTCATGTATTATTAATTAACATTAGTTTTCAAGTTGAGAATTGAAAATAGCTCATTAGCATTATAGAAATCTTAAAGCTGCATTATTAAGATGTGATTCTTCTGGAGATGGCTGTACATGATATCTGGGGTAGACTTCTGAGTCATATTCTTCTCTCTCATTTTGGCTAAGTTTGTTCTGTCTTTGGGAAGAAGTGGATGTAACCTCCCTGAGAAGACCTAGCACTAACTTAATAACCCCCAGGGTTTGGCCTGACCTCTCAGAATGTACCAACTTAACTCTCATCCAACTTGCAGCAATCAACCACCTGTTGGTCCCCCCAGCAGTGAGCAGGCAGCTCTAGTCTGATAACTTTGCCAAGAGTTATACAGGGAAGAAAAAATTCTAAAATAGCACATGGTCAGGCGGTGCTCATTGCTTTTCCTTTTCACTCTCCTCCACCCTAAGCCCACCAAATATTTCATTTGCTTGACATCTCTTCATGTGAGATGCTGTTTGCCCTTTAAATGGAATCTTAGCATTTGAGGTCCTCTAGCTATCTTCTTTCCCTTCTTCCTTGGGCTGACACTTTTCCTGGAAGTTTGTGAAAAGGCTTGACATTCACGAAGTCCAAGGTTTTCTAGTGATACTAAATGAAACAGAAGAGGAAGCCTGGTCCACACTGTGCTGGAACACGGTTTGGCTCAGGTTACAGAATCTGGGCAGCCGTAACAGACAGAGGCTGTGGCTATTTTCTTCTATTTTATGATCATCCCTGTTTCATTACTTTATGCTTTCACTGCCTCCTGGCCTAGCAGCCGGTAGCAGCAGGCTAGAGAGATAAGGCCTTCTGGTAATAAATAAAGTAGAAGGGCAAAACCACAAGAAAGGGGATCTGGAAAACTGTGATGACAGAACCATATGTTTAGCCTTGGATACGTGCTCTAAGAATAGTTGGGAGCCTTTCCTCTCTCTTAAGAGGACTTCACATTACACTATACCTATCATCCAGACCTTCATAAATACAAGGGCTTCACAGTCAGGGAAAGAGACTCTGACAGCACCCATTTCTGTGACATGTTCTAGAGCGCTAAGTACAAATGACAGCCACAGGGCAAATGGCTTCCACTCAAGATAAAATCCTATGGAGTCCTGGATCGTACGGAGCAAAGAAATTAGAAAAAATATCAATTTACTGATGACTAACCATAATAGGAGCATCCTCTCTATTTACCTTAGATCCCCAAATCTATAGATAAAGTTCTGCAAATGTGGGGGTATGAAGAAGTGTGGAGGGATGAATTCAAACATATTACTTAAATAATGTGACCAACTAAATAAACATAAAATGAGGAGAAATCCTTGCTAATATCCAGTATGTTATTTTTGACACACATGGGCTTGCATCACATCTGCCAAAAAACAAAAAAGTATCCACATAGTAATTGGCACCTGATTTTACTTTTCACTAAAGGCCTTAACTATAAATATAGATCTAAATTCCATTATTAAGGATATATATTCCCAAAATTATTTAGGAAATGAGAGACTCATGAAAGAAATGTTAAATTTCTTTCTTATGCACAGGAAAATATTTTTAATACAGATTTAATAATATTGAGATTTTTTTCTGTTGTGCAGCTCAATTTTTTCCGATATTTTTTTCTGACCACCTCACTACACTGCTTTTACGTGATCAAGAGAGAAACAAATCAAGGTTCCACAAAGAAAGTACAAATGAAAGGAGTGACCTGGGAAGCATCAGATGTATTTACTAAAGCATGAAAGCTCCCCCTTGTGATGTGAAGCGGCCAGCCGGGAGGAAGCAGGGACTTGAGCTGGCTTTAGAGTATGCATTTGAAATATTACTCAATGGATCTTATTATCAGTTTGTAATTGATTCAGATACATGTGAGTAATTATAGAACTCCATGAATCTAGATAAAAATAATTAAAAATAGCTGCACATATTTTATAGAAATCACAAAAAGTTCCAAGCAAATTGAAGACTTAAATGTAATACATTATGTAGTAAAATTTTGAGGGATAATATTATGATCTTCAACTGGGAGAGACTTTCTAAACGGGACATCAAAGTCATGAGCCATAAAAGAAGCTTCTAGGTTTTGTAATACAATTCCTAAATGTCATCTAAAGTAATTCCTTAAACTACATTAAAAGAAAACTAAGAAAAAAAAATTGCAACATATACAACAGACCAATAGTTAATATACTTACCAAAGAATGAGCTCTTAAAATTGTTTTAGAGACAAAAAACCCCATTATAGATAATAAACACAGTAAGATACAGCTTCCTTAGTAATAAAAAATAAATAAACCAATGAGATAGCATTTTTTTAATTTACCTATCATCTGAGCTCAGATTGAAAGAATGATAATACCCAAGGCTAAGTATACAGAAATGGACACTTTCATAAACAGATGGAAGTATATCTATACATACAATCTTTCTGGGGGTGGAATCTGGTAATAAATTTTTAAAAACTGAAATGTGCATACTGTTTTAACCAGAAATGCAATCTATATATCAAGAACTAAATATTCAAAAAAGGTTGCCTATAATAATAAGATTTTGTGAGTAACGTTAAATGTTTCTTATTCCAGATTTGAAAAAAAAAAAGTTTTTATTCATTTTTATAAGAGAATACTATGCAGCTGTATAAAATAATGGTATGATTGTGCAGTATGAGTCCATTAAATTACAGCATATAATTAAGTGTAAAAGGCAAATACAGCAGTCTTATTTTCTATGGTTTGTTGTTGTTGTTGTTGCTGTTGTTGTTTGGGAAAGGGTACCAGGGCTTGAACTCAGGGGCACTTGACCACTGAGCCACATCCCCAGCCCTATTTTGTATTTTATTTAGAGACAGGGTCTCACCAAGTTGCTTAGCACCTCACTTTTGCTGAGGCTGGCTTTGAACTCGCAATCCTTCCATCCTTATTAGGAATTCTCAGCCTCCCAAGCCACTGGGATTATAGGCATCACCACTATGCCCAGCCTCATTTTCTATGTTTTTAAATATTTTTAAAAATTATGAGCAATTTATGGTTTAAACAAAGGTTATCCTGTTGAAATGGGGGAGGGAATTTGAAAAGAAAGAGTGGATAAAAGGATGTTTTTTCACTTTTCAGTAATAGGTTTTTGTTTTCTGAGTTTTATTTAATACATATATACAACTTTTATAACCACAAAAAAATAGTTTTCCTTATAAGTATAAAAAAAGGCAATCCTTAGTTTAGACTTTTTCATCCACCCTGTTTTTTTAAAGACGTTAGATAATGAATTGAGAACAGCTAAAGAAATAAACAGTGAAGGCTTCTAATCTACATTTGACAATTCCTAACCATGAAGGATTTGTACTTTAGCAATCAGTCCTCAATAGAGATAACCATAGTGAAAATAAAAATTTAAGATGGAGTAGACTACTGTAAATATTCCCTCAAGTTGATTCACTTTACAGATAAAAATTTTGAGTTTGTGAAGATGAAATGCCCTTGCCAAGTCACAAAGCAATGGGCAGCAAGCCAGAGGGAAGGCTCGGATATACTCATTCCTGATCAACCTCTCCTTGTATGACTGAAAACTCACAATTGTGTGACTTTTATTACATATGAGTTTAGAAACAGAATTTAAGGTAGTTCTCATAGCATCCTAGTGTTATCTTGAACAATTATGTAAACAATGATTATTGACTAGTATTCCCTTATTAGGAAGGACATACCCAAACTATCCATGACCCAAATGTGCCACTGGTTACAACAATCACAATAACAATAATAATGGTATCCTACCATTGAGCTATTGCAATCTGCAAAACAATGTTAAATGCTTTATTTACATTCTTTTATTTAATTTTCACAACTTAGAAGCTTAGTATTATCTGCATTTTACTGATAAGGAAATCAAGTTTTAGAAGATGACCTACTCAAGATCATAGAGCTGATATGACATGCTAGTACCTCATTGGTATATGTTAGTGTAACATTTAAAAATAGAGGACTTTTCATCACTACCTTAAATTGCCTCATAGAGATAGCCAAAGATTCAAGACATATCACAGTCTTCCTGATAGTAGGTTAGAACTAAGCACCATTCTCATAATGTCCAGCATATTATAATGTGTTACAGGCCACACTGTAATATATTTTCATGCCTCCTTGAAAAAGTCCCATAAATAATGTGTTAATCAATAACCAACCTTTACAGTAGATCTAGAAGCGGTGACCCATTCCATATTCACCAGAAGACACTGAGTCTTTCCACTAAAACTGTCTGCAAACACCTCAAGAAAAAGTGATGAGAATACCAATAAATTACTACATGGCACATATTCAATTATGTTCAGTCACTGATTTAAAGTAGGCAATAGATGTAAATCTTTAGTAGATCTGACCTTATTAAATTTTTTCTATGAATCTCCTTTCTTCTTCATTCTTTTTTATTGCAGTCATTTTACATTTCCTCATGACAGTATTTTAATTCTTTCAGTCATTATGTTGATAATTGTTTGTTAAAATCT
Organism: Geosciurus inauris; assembly: GCA_004024805.1. Taxonomy (NCBI): domain Eukaryota; kingdom Metazoa; phylum Chordata; class Mammalia; order Rodentia; family Sciuridae; genus Geosciurus; species Geosciurus inauris. The sequence continues at coordinate 67,014 of PVHX01005098.1, read as the reverse complement.
TAGATTATACTCTTGTTATTCCCCATCAATCATATTGTAGTCCCCATGTACCATTCAGTCACTCAATACTTAGACCTATCCCTGGTATAGCCAAGATAAGCAGCAAAGACAAGCAAGACAGGGGAGCAATTATAGAAACACTAACCAGGCCAGAATTTAGAGACTTAACCCAATGAATGAACCAGTTGTGGAGTAATGAAGGCAAAGTGCCTGAGGAGGCCTGAAAGAGACAGGGACATTCAGCAAAAAGCAAGCCAGGGAGAACTGGAGGCACTTCCAGATCTGGTGCACAAGCATCTCCTTCAGTTTTCTGAGAGCTCTTGTGCTCTTAGTCACCTTTGCTCTGGAGAATATGGTGAGTGGAACTCAGAGGAAATAAAATAGTGCACAATTTGCAAAGGTTTTATGCTCAAGGGAAAAAGAGAGAAGCCCTTCAAGTCCAATTGATTCACCAGGATAAAAAAAAATGAGAAGAGAATGTCAGCTACTAAACAATTTGTATCATCCACTTACATTTAATCAAGGATTTTAACTCTGGGTGGAAGTTGAAATGCATCACAGCCCTGAGTCAAGGATGGTAGCAAAATGGTACCAAGCAGGAGGCTAGTGGTCAGTAAGGATGAGAGGTGGCTGGACAACACAAAAGGCAGCATGTGGCTGAGGGTAGGAAGGAAGAGTTGGTGTGAAATGTGATATGGTGTCATTAAGGAGCAGGTGCTAGAGGCAGTTGACCTGAACCCAACCCTTCCACTGACCCTAGTTGTGTATTTGCAAGTGATCTTGGGCATTTCACTGGCATTCTCTGAGTGTCAAAAATTTTCCTTATGCAAGGGAGTAACAATATCAATGTGGCAAAATAATAATACAAGTAAAATGCCAGGGATAGGTCCTTGGCACCTAGGAGTGTAATCAGAGTTAGAGTGGGATTTCCCTACTGCTCTAGAATTGCCATCTTGCATCTAAGGTTGACAGATTTAACAAATAAAACTACAGGATCAAATAAAAATACAGGATGACCAGTTAATTCTTTAGTATAAGCCTGTCTTATATACTATCTGGGACATAATTCTTTTTAAAATTGACCCTTGTTTATCCAAAATTCAATTTTGCTCCACAATTATTTTCTGTCAACTCTACAAATTGCATTCAAAGCAGGAGTTAAACAGATCATAATACCCTGCCTTTTTTGTACCAGGGATATGGCTCAGTGGTTGAGGCACTATTTTGTATTTTATTTAGAGACAGGGTCTCACTGAATTGCTTAGCACTTCACTATTGCTAAGGTTGGCTTTGAACTCTCAATCATCCTTCCTCAGTCTCCTGAGCCACTGGGATTACAGGTGTGTACCACCATACCTGGCATATAGATCCTCTTTAAAGGATCTACAAATAATTAAGGGCCAGAAGTCCTATTTAGGGACTCACACAGAGCAAGACAAACTGTCTCTGCTATTCTCACACCCTAGAGAGTTGAGAACACTGTTGGAAAGAGTAGTTTTCACCACCACCCTCAAAACCTGTGGGGACATCTCTTTCTTAGAGTAGGAGGTTGGTCATGTGCTTAGGTGGCTGGCATACTCTGGATATACAAAACTTTATATCATGGCAAAGCTGCTTGAGTTTACTATGGATGAGGAAGCACTTTAGAAGGTAGGCGTTGCCCAGGAAAGGGATTTGGAGAGGTCCTGAGAGGTAAAACCAGAGATTTGCTTGCATCACATGCAGTACAGCAATGAGGCTTCAGGGAACCTTCTCAAGAACTCACAAGTGAACCTCACATAAGAGACAGTATTTAAACACCAATTACACAGAAGGCAGGGATAGCCAGAGAAGATGCCAACAGACAAGAGAGAATCACATCTGACCCAGGTAAATTAAAGACCTTGAACTCTTCTACCTCTGACCTCTAATCACACCAGAGAGACCCAGAAGATAGCACAGAGGAAAAGAAAGAAGAGTCCATAACTCTTTTCTTCTCTAAGACCCTCAGGCTGACTCCTCCCAAGTGCTGAGGGAGTGAAGACGAGGCCTAGCCTCGATGCAAAACACAAACTAAATTGTTGAGAATAGGCTAATTTTTCTAATATCTGAAAGAAAACAGAAATCCTGGGATCTATTCAAAATAACATGAAAGATGTCAGGGAAAAATAGATTGGCTATTTGGTTATACATGTTTATGTTTGAGATAGTAACTGAAGAAAAATAACAATATTCCATCTTTGAATCCTCACCACATCAGACACCTCTAGTTGGCTCTCTAGCTGTACAAAGTAGGTAGTCAAGTCAGGTGTTTATAGTCTAAGAGCCCCTTAAGGACAGGATATCAGCTCTGAAAGTGGAGGCTGGTGAGGTAGATTTTAAAGCTACACTCCAATATATATATAGGTATGAATTAAATTACACTACAATAAAAATCAGAAGTGCCAGGCCTCAGGGAAAGGCTAGTAAAAATGAGATAGAGGCTGATTCAGCCACCAGGGCCACTGTTGGGTTTTGGAGATACCAAAGCCCAGGGCATCCTATAAGACAAAATAGTGTACTCAGAGAGTTAGATTTGGAATTCTGCCCTACAATTTAGTATCTCTGAAATATGAAGCAGCTCAGGAAAAGGAACAGAGAAAAACCATTTCTAAACTAGTAAATGAGAAAAGACCTCTATGCTATTGGGGCTGAGATTCATTGCAACAGGTAATAACAAGATAGCCGCCCAGTGGCCTGAGGTTTACTGACAGCTTCAGTGGCATTCCCTGCATCCCTTAAAACAAAAAATAGGGGCACAGATGAAGGAGGGACCCTCACGGAGGTATCACAGCCTCCACTTTCATGTCATAAAATTACTCCTTCCTTTTAACCTTTAAACCTTTTTCTGTTTAAGTTCTTCCTTTGACTCAGTCCTATTTACACTCCCAAAATATCTCAGCTCTCAATTTTGTATTTTTTAAAAAGTAGCAGTAGTAGGTAGCATTTGTCCCCTGGAGAAAGATTACCTTATAAAATGAATGAGGAATCATGGTCTTTTCCCCTTGCTGTTTTTATATATATTGCTGTTTTTGATATATATTCAAAACTAACAATATGACCTCAAAGCACTATATACAAATAAACTGAGAATCATAGTTTCACTGATTCATGAAATAAGATTTGCTGATCTTCAGAGGGAGTTTTTTAAGTAAAATTCAACACTTAAAATACTCAGCCTTGTTGCAAATTTTCTATTTGATTTGTTGAGGTTTTTTTATTAAAAATGAAAAATCAATAAAATAATCCCAAAGTCCTTCTAAAATACTGCCTATGAAGAAGATGAAATAGCCATTAATGGAGAAAGAAAAACTTTATTCTAATTCAGTTTGTAGAAAAATTTGTACCAATTCTCAAACCTGTGTTCAATAGGGGTGAGGCAAGGAACTGGCTATCTTTATGGGAAATGCACAAGGGATTGGAATAGTTTTACCAGGGCCTGCTACTTGAAGCACCTAAATAAACAAAATACCCTCAGTCCACTTTTTCAGCACTAAGGATTATGTGTGGCAGATAGTGTAGACAGAATTCAAAGATAGCCCTGAGAATCTGCCTTCAGTGGTAAAGCCCTGTATAATTCCCGCTCCTTGAGTGTGAGCCAGACTCTAAATATAAGATAGTTTCTCCAGGATTGGGTTATAATATATGATACAATTGTCTTTAAGAAAGGGACCTGACCTAATCAGGTTATCCTTTAATAGTAATTGGGCTCTTCCTGGTAAAAGAGATGTGTGAGAGGAATGGACATGTTGAAGGAATTCCAACAGGGGAAATTTTCCTTCCGTTGTTGACCTTGAACAAAGGGAGGGTCGCAGGGTGACTACAACTGCAAGGAATTTAACTCCACTAACCCCTGAATAAGAATAGCAGTGGATTCTTCCCCCAGAGCCTCCAGAAACATAGGATGAAGCCAAGCCTACACTCTGCTCTTTGCTGGTGAGACCCTGAGCAGAGGAGGACCCAATTAACCCTGCCTGGACTTCTGACCTACTGAACTGCAATCAGAAACAGCTGCTATTTTAAGCCTCTGAGATTATGGTAATTGTGATGCAGCATAGAAAACTAACATAGGGGACAGTGGTTATTGCTTAAAATTGATTTGGCAAAAGAAAGTGAATGTGGAATTAACCTAAGAAGAAAAGTCAAAGGATACCATGACCTTAGTCTAGTCATGAGAACAGACTGAGCCAAATCGAGATGTACACTACCAAACACTTAAACCTGTACTCCTAAAAACTCCCAAAGTCATGAAAAACAAAGAACTGTTACAGACCATGGGAGACTAAAAAGACATATGACTAAATGTGATTGGCATCCCGAATGAGATCATGGGACAGAAAAAGAACATTAGTGGAAAAGCTAAATAATGTCTAGAGTTTAGCTCTAAAATAAATAACTAAATAAATTAATGGAATCTGTAAAATATTATCAAGTATATAAGTGAATTTAGTAGTTGTAAAAAAAAGTTTAAATATATATTTAATTTACTTTATCCTAAATGATGTTGTATTGGGCATACATCAATTTGATAAAATAAGACAAATATAAAGTTTATCATCACTGTTTTACTAAATGTACTTTGGATTTAAAAAAATAAAAATGAGTGTGTCAAAAAAAAATGTCTAGCTCTGGCCTACTAATCTTTTCTTCATGGCCCTTGTGCATCCCCAAGGTCAATCCAATGTAAAAATAAGCAGTGTAATATTCGTATCCTAAGGCCTTTTATAGGATTCCACTACTAACAAAGGTCAAGCAATAGTCAGAAGATTATAAGATGTCATCCTCTAATCTGAGCTTCTGATACTTAAGAGATCACTGGAGAACCCACAAGTTTAAAGATTCTCTTCCAGAATGTTTAATGTGCTTTTTAAAGGTGAACTCAAAGATTTACCTGCAGAGGGGATAAAGATCAGGCCCAGGGTCCCGCAGCAGCCTGCATGACACTATTAACATCAAATGCAAGACATTCCTTATACTGCTTTAATTATCAATGCTAATAGGAGAAGCACAAGGCAATAAATTCAGAATTTAGTTGGCAAAGGAAAGCCAGTTTTCATGTTTCATTTTTAAAGACATTATATTCCTATTTAACTTTAAGTGTCCTTGCACGTTCTTTCAGACTGCTTCTTGCTATATTCTACAAAGCTCTGATTGAAGCAAAGAAGCAGCAGAAGATGACTAGGTTTTAACATTTTTTCATCTTCCATTATTTACCGTCAACCCTCATCTTGAAAGATCACAGAGTGTGGGTATACTGCCTTAAGATGGTAAGGATTTTTTCTAATTTTTGAACTGTTATTTGTCTTTGAGTAGGTGTACATGAAATTAGGTTTATAAGGAATTTCAAGCAATTTTTTTTTCCTTTGTATTTCCTCAGATCAAGCCTCCCAGGAGTTAGAAAGTATAGAAATCACTATTCCTTATACACAAATGGAGAAATTGAGTTTGGGACAAAAAGACTACCAATGGATTCGAATTCTGACATTTTGACCACTGATCCAAGACTGCTTTGTGAGTAAATGTGCTTCTAGCTACTTTTGTTTCCCCCCTTTGCCACTCACAGCTATACTCTGTAGGGACTACATGTCTTTGCTGTGACCTAGCTACTTACGTTCTCCACAGCAAAAGCCTTTCTGCTACCATGGCAGACTACCTGGGACTTCTTACCACTCCTCTCCATTGACTCAACAAAACTTCTAAATCCTGCTCAAACTATGTTCCACTACTAGTAAAGCCTTCTAATTTGTACCAGGTAAGGCCAAACTCATGGATGGTCAGGGAGCCATTTGACCATGGGGTCACACAAAGGGGCTCAAGTTTATATTTTGGCACTGTCTCTGAATGCTGTGAGATGTGGACAATCAACAGAGATACTTATTGTAGAAATTTACACGTATGTCCAATCCCCAATCACATGACCTATGTATAGAGTACCAATACATTTGTATCTTTATAAGTCCTATAATTACCATTTTAATTACTCAATTACACTGCATTTGTATTTGAACTATAAAGTTGTTTAAAATGAACATTTGTGAATCACTACCATTTTTTCAGAAAACAGAGAAACACAGAAAGAGAGACGTTAATAAAGTTAACTTTAGCAGAAGACCAGGTGCAATCTGTGTTTAGGGTAATTTGTGCAAACATTTTGCATCTAAAATAATGTGAGTTGTCTTCTAGTCCTTCTCACCCATCCTCCACCAATTCATTCACTGTGTTCAGTGGCCCACATGCTCTGTTACCACCAAGCCAATCTCCAGGGATCCTCCTCTAGCATTTTCTCATCCATCTTATGCCTACATCCTTTCCAGTTGGTGTCACCTCCTAAGGAATCCCTTAAATTTCTTTCTTGCATGAACATTTCATCAAAAGGAAAAACAATTACACAGGTAACTATGTATAAAATTATGTGTACAATTACAAATATCAGTACAATTATTTGTACAGAAAACACTATGGCCAACACATAGTTAGAAAAAGTCATAAAACTAAGACCTTGATAACTTTCCTAGAAATCAATGTTTTATTCAAAAACTATTTTTCCATTTCTGCTGTTTATCCTTTCATATCTTCCACTACTCTTATTGAAAACTCCTTTCTCTAAAATTCAACTGTGCCCATCACAGGTTTTAATTTGCATTTATCATGAATAAAGATACATTTCCATTCCCTCCTACTGTTTGTAACTGCAAACAATGTACTGTTTTTAACTCTAATTTGTTTTTCTCTTTTTAATGGAACAGTCATGCTAACTGTCCTGATTTAAAAGTTTTCTTTCTTGAGGAACTATTGCAATGAAAACTTGCTCCAGTTCTCCTACCTAGAGTCAAAAATAAAAACAAGTGTCTAGACACAAAACCAAATGTCCCTAATAAGAAATAAGCGTACCCTCTCTTATACCTTATACCTCTCTCTCTCTTAATACCCACCCCAACAACCCTCCCTCTGTTTTGTTTTCACATGATTTTGTTTGTGAGGAAATACAATATGCTTTATCTAGGAAGATTTTACTGCTTTTTTGTTTTTGTTTTTGTTTTAATCTAAGAAGCTGGAGGAGAGGGTCCAGATCATAAGAAGACAAGTTGAGGCAGTCGCATGTGGCCAAACAGAAATTTTTCTGTAGATAGACTGATTTAGTAAGTCAAATTCTCCTCAGTGCCTGATGGAAGTTCATGAGAGCCCCATGGAAGCAATAGGGAAACAATTCTCCTTTTTTTCAGTAACGAGGAAATTAACACCCAAGGTTTATGACTCAAGTGGCAATCTGTATTCCCAGCCCAGTTTTCCATCTCCTGGCCTAACCTACCAGAAGTCAAGAAGTCTAAGAATGAATTGAACTATTCAAAATATTTAAAATTATTCTAAGTGGTTATTGATTCAGTTCACTACCATTTGGATTATTGTACTATATTTAGTGATGGCAGACAATCAAAAAGACAGAGAAACCAAAATGTTAGCCAGACAAAAGGACAAACAGTCATGATTGCATTCCTATGTCATATTTAGAAGCTCAGAAGCCGAGCAATAAGCAAGCATGTACCTTAGGCTAGAAGCAGTAGCAACAACACTCATTTGTGATTATGAAAAGGGCAAAATACTAAGAGCTTGCATTGTGCAGCACAAAGAATCCCCAAAAGCTTCAGAGACATGTCCTTTTAATGAGAAACAATAGTTTGCCTCCAGATGCTCCTCATCATTATGAGCACTTTAGCACCAGAAAGAGGCACAAAAAGGGGCTATGAGCCCAGTACTTTGAAAATAAAGGCCTCGGTGGAGAAATGTACCTATTAATATAAATGATTCTGAATAGATTCAGTTTCTGCTCCAAGCCTTTCAATTAACAGCAATAAAAGTAATATTTCTATACCATTCAAAAAAAAAAACAAAAATACAAGACATCGAGCATATCCAGAGACACCTAATTTTCTACTGTGATTATATCTGTTGCATAAATATAAGAACAAAACATATTCCCTTAAAAATACTGACATCTCTTAGCTTGGTTTTACACTAGAAACAAAACAGCTAACATTATTCAGATTTGCAGCTGTTTTTACCATTGAACAGAAGTAATCTAAATACTGCATTTCCATTTAGTAATAGAAATCAGAACATGAGCTTCATAGTAAAATTGTCATAAAAGAAACTGGAGTAAACGAACTAATGATATCATACTGCACTGGCAGTTTCCTTTTTCATATTGATTTGAAGAAATGGCAGTTTAATTGATACTTATCTATGAAATCAAAATAAGTATGTAATTATGATAAAGTATCATCAAGGTATAACACTATCAAAGAATTTAGAATCAGACTGCATAGATTTAAATCTCAGTTCTACCACTCCTTGGCTGCATGGCCTTGACATGTGATTCAACCTCTCTGAACCTCTGCTTCTTCAGCTGTGAAATGGGCATAACACAGGTGCTCATCATGGAGTTCTTGTATGGAATAAATGACATAATCCACATGGAGACCTTAACACAGACTCTGACATTTAATATACCCTCAATACATTAACTATTTTTATTAGCACCTATAATTTAAAGGTATCATAGGAGAATTTGAGAATTGTCATCCAGGAATTTCACAAATAATTTTACATTTGGGAATTGCAGTAGGTATTTTAAATATGTCCATAATATCAAAAAAATCAAATTCAATGTCTAAGCTATTTTTCTGTAGAGGTGCATTAATGTAAATTAGACAGAATGACTTTTCCCAGTTATAATTGGGCTGAAATGAGGTGGAAGGAACAGAAAGACAATTAACTTTACCTTTTTTTTTTTTTTTTTTAATCTCCAGCAGTTCGGAGTAGGTTTTAGTGCCTGATGGTTGTAGACTGTCAATGCTGCCAGCCAAAATTATTCAGAGACCTTCAAGGGGCTTTGTTTATCCCATTTTTCAATTAACCTCTGCGTTTTAACTTCATCATAATGCCTATGCCAATTCACACCAAAGAAGAAATAAAAAATCCCTGTTTGCTGTCATTATTTTCTTTGCTTCACAAATCGTTTTATTTCTCCTTTTAATTCATAAAGAAAAAGTATGGAGGATGTAAATTTCAGGTTGCAAGAGACCAGCAAAGTGGCAAATGATTTAATATAAATGAAGTTTTCATATTAACCTTTTCCTCTTTCTTTTCTTTTCCTTGATTCATCATGGGAGGGAACAGCAAAGTTTAGCACTGCTGAGAGCAAAGATCAAAGTATAACTGAAGGCTGGGATTGTGTTATCACCTTAGTTTGAGATTCCAGGCCTACAGGTGTGGGTACAAGTGTGACAAGAGACCAGGGTCTATTTCTTCTTTGTAGAGAGTCAATATCACAGACTTAAAAAGCCTTCAAATACATCTTAATAGGACTAAAACACCTCGCCCTGTTTTTATTAAGTCAGGACCAAGAACAAATAGGTTTTAGATAAGCTCGTCCATGCTTTTCACATCATTTGAAATAGCTTTGAGATTTTAATCCTCAAACTGATAAAATGCCATACAATTAAAATTTTTTTATCAAATACCAATTGGTGTAGACAATGCACATCATTTTTAATTTTACTGTCCAGGAAATTTTTTAAAAAATTAAATTTGGAATGCTTTCTACATTTAAAATCTTCTTTTTGATTTGTTCTTTTTAGACATACATGACAGTATACTGTATTTTGACTTATACATACATGGAGTATAACTTCCCATTCTTGTGGTTGTACATGATGGGGAGTTTCACTGGTAGTGTATTCATATATGAACACAGGAAAGTTATGTCCAACTCACTTATTAGAAGCTCAAAATAAGCTCTAAAATGAATAAGACATGGTAGCAGGTGTTGTGTAGTCTATGAATAGCAAATGTCTGTTAATGTAAAATGATGACTAATTTGGCCATTTGAAAGCACTGAGGAAAAGGCATAATCAAGAAAACAGGATAAAGTTGCTTTTCACTACAGTACAGATGTCAACATTGTCTTAGTCTGCTAGGACCACTAAAACAAATAGCACAGACTGTCTTCAACAAGAGAAATTTATTTTTCACTGTTCTGATGACTGGGTAGTCCCACAATCTGGGTGCTGAAAGATTTGGTTCCTAGTGAGGGTTTTTCTGCTTGCAGAAAGATATCTTTTTCTTTCTCATTCTTTCTCTTTCCCTGTCCTTTCCCCTTTCCATTTCTCTTCCTTTCTCTTTCTCTTCCTCTTAATACATTAACTATAATTAATGTACTATCATGAGGGTCTCCTCATTCCCATGGCCTATTCCAACCTAGTTACTCCTACTTATGGCTTAGATATGAGATGTCCTCCAAAAGCTCACGTGTGAGACAAGAAGCTTTCGAGGTGAATGATTGGGTTATGAGAGTCTTAATCTAAACAGTGAATTGATCACCTGATTAACTGAGTGGCAACTGTGGGCAGGTAGGGTTTGGCTGGAGGAGCTGAGTCTTTGGGGGCGTGTCTTTGGGGTATATATTTTGTCCCTAACCAGTGGAGCACTCTCTCTCTGCTTCCTGGTGCCATGTTCCAGCTGCCTTCTTCTACCACACTTTTCTGCCATGACATTCTCCCTCATCTCAGGCCCTAAAGAATGCAGTCAGTTATCTATGGACTGAGACCTCTGAAACCATGAGACCCAAAATAAACTTTTCCTTCTCTAATTGTTCTTGTCAGGTCTTTTGATCACAGTGGTGAAAATGCTGACTAAAACATCACTCAAAGACTCTACTCAAGATGACATCACATTTGGACGTCAACATATGAATTTGGAGGATGCAAGCATTCAGTCCATAACAAACAAAAAGAAAATAAGTGTTAATAGAAATCTTTAGATAATGAATCTATTCAATAAAAGGCTCTATAGAAGCTCTACATATAAGAGAAGCAATGTGAATATAATCCAATAGGTGAAAATACAAATTTGAGTTTCTGAGCGTGACCAAGTAGGTGTGGTCAGATTAGAACCATTAATTCCTTTTGAGAATAAATATTTGTGGGACTAAGAAATTTCTTAATTATTTGCAAATCTTTTGCAATTAGCTTTTTCTCTTTTCTCCAAATTGGTGACTGAAATACAGATTTAATTCATATTTCCATTGGCCCAATTCATTAGTCAACCTTGGAGTTCCTTGTGAACCAGCCCTAAGCCCTGACTCAAGAGGATCATGTCTCTATATTAGAAGTAAATAAAAATGTCTAAAGTCATTGCAATGTGTTTTTTTTCTTTCAAGACTCCAAACTGAAATCATATTTCAATATTTTGTTACTGCACATACCACTAAAGTAAGAGCTAGTCTGACTTCATCATTCTTTCATCAGTCAGTAACAATTTTTGATCCTTATAGGCCTGGGGTAGATTTGAAGTAGATGTATAACCTACCAAATAAAACTCCCTATATCCTATTATTCCTATGAGTCAGGCAGAAAAGAATTTGATGTCTAATTCTTTAAAATGAAAAAAAGGAATCACTTTAAAACCATAAGTAAAAAATATATTTAATTTCCAGGGAAAAAAGAAATACTAAAAATTAGAAGCATAATTATAATAAAGAAATACTGCAAATGCTCAGATACTTTTTAAAATTATAAAATGTTGAAAACAAAATATTAATTCAGAAAAATGTTCTGCACCCAAAGATAGTAAGCTTCTGGATTCTACACTTTTAAAGGATTTTGAATTATAACAGCAATAGCCCCAAGGAATTAAATATAGTACTCTCTTTCATCTTTTTAGTGTTAACAATTTTTCCTAATGTACATAATCAAACTTTTAACTGGGATATTGTAAGAAGGACTTGCCAGTTTCTGTGAAAGTTTAAGCATGTGATGATTTTACAAAGTTTCCATTTTGCTTAGGACAGATTGGCTGCCAAATGATAAGGAATTGTCTCTCTTCGTTAGAGAACTCAATGTCTAGATAGTTGGGCTCAGAGATAGAACCCACAGAGTCTGTTCAGTGGGAGGAAAATTAAAAGACTCAAAGACACTCTAGCTGACATCAGATACTTCAGCATTGACAGTCATCCCTCCATCTCTTGCAAAAACAAAGAATAGGAAAGAACACACCAAACTTTATATTATGTTCTATAAATATAAGTATCAATTATTGACATAATCAATGTAATCTTTTGGTTTTATTGGTACATAGAAAGTTGGCCATTCACAGAAATATTTTATGTTTCTCAATACTGGTATACAGAAACTTCAGATATATATGTATACATATGTACATATATGTATACATATGTGCATAGCATATATATATACACACACACTAAACTGAAATCAAATTTTAATATATTGTGTTATAGTGTACATATATATAAAACATTACATACAGTGTGTATATACATATATATACACACACACTTACCAATACTCTACATGCATGCTTGTGTTTATACATTGAGAATTAAACAAGAAGTTGAAAAATAAGAAATGTTCTTTACTTTTTTAATTTCAGAAAATATTTCATATTGAACAAAGCCAAAACTGAATACTCTGTAATTCAAATACAATATTTTTTAGTTTGGAAGAAATTATTTTTATTAATGATTTATATTTTCTAATCTTTTCTGTGTATGAGTTTGAGTTTTCCAATAATATTTCTATTGCTAAATATAATGGTTTGCATAAAGATCCCTTTTAATTTTTCCTTCTTACCATATTTACAAAAACCCTCATTAAAATGAGGCTCATGGGCTAGGAGTGAGCTCAGTGCTAAAGTACTTACTTCATGAGACCCTGGGTTCAACACTGGCACTGCAAAAAATAAATAAAAAAATATGAGGCTCATTTTCCAATCACCATGGTGGAGCATGAGAGAAGATGAAAAGAGGGCCTGAGAATTAAAGGTGTGATATCATGATAATTTTTAATAGGTCTTCCAAAAGTGTTGTTATCATTGCCTTCTAAAGCTTGTGCTTAACATACACTGACAGCAATTTAGCAAGCCCAAGTCTATATAAGAATTATCAGAGGGGCTGGGATGGTGGCTCAGTGGTAGAGCGCCTGCCTCGCGTGCGTGAGGCACTGGGTTCGATCCTCAGCACCACATAAAAAAAATAAATAAAATACAGATACCGTGTCCATCTACAACTAAAAAAAAAAAAAATTAAAAAAAAAGAATTATCAGAATAAAAAATAAATAAAACAAAAGGGTAAATGTATCAGGCTCATCAGCATAAATCAGTAAAATTAATTCTTATAAAACTTTTTGGAATTAAAATATACTTATGAAAGATACCATTATAACTATACAGGTTGATTTTATTATTATTCAAAACCATAAATTAAACAGAAACAATTCTCCTCTGAACTCTGCTATGACAAAGAAATAAAAAAAATAGCTGGTGACCATCATAGCCCTAGCTTTATGTATGACTGCAGGTATGTTGTGATTCTATATCACTTACAACCAGAGCAATGAAATGTTATCTTCCATCTGTGTACAATGAATCAAATTGCACTCTGATATCATGTAAACCTAAGTAGAACAAATAAATATTTTCAAATATTCAAATAAATATTTCAAAAATTATTTATTCAAATTTATTCAAATTTCAAATAAAGAAATATTTCAAAAATTTTAAATATTTTCAAAAAAAAATAGCTGGTGACATTAGTTAAGAAGAGTATTTTCTACTCAGTGCCATTGCATTTTTCAAGTAACTGACTTCCATAATTTTTTCTCCCAATTTTACTAAACCATACTTTAAAATGAATAAGCCAGTCAATAGGAAATGTTTCATGCACATAAATCAATATCCAGTCTGGTATTGCCAACAGGTGTCTAAGTAAATCTTCATGATACTGTGAACCTATAGAGTGGCAGAGATTTACTAAAGGGTTTTGTAAACTTCAAAGAAAAAATTGAACTCATTAGCAAGGGGCAAGGCACTCCAAAAGGCATGTGAAAAGTGAAAGGGCTCCACCCAAGAAAAGGTAATAAAAGGATTCTCCTTGGGAAAACAGCATGTATCATCCAAATTGTGATGCTCTCAGGGCTACAACATGCACTTATAATATGTACTATTAAGAATATTTTTTGAATGTAGCCAATGAGTTGTAAAATAGCTTGGTAATATGTATTTCTATTTCATAAACAGAGATATGATTGTTTAAAGAGCTTTTAGATATAAAGGTATTTGTGTTTCAGAAAGCAGAAATTACAAACAATAAAGCGTAAGAGGTCAGCAAGGACTGAGGATGTATATTTCTGTTTGGAGATGAAGAAGAGAGGAAAATTCCCAGAGTTTGAAGGTGTAGTTAAAAGGCAGAGTGAGTGATGTGGATAATCAGGCATATTGGGAGACATTACAGGGGTAGAAAAGAGAGTAGGCAGAGGATAGGATGTGACTTCAGGGATCTTTTTCACTGGGACTCCAGTCTAATGATCTTTCTATACCAGGCCAGGCTGGAATGTCTGACCTAGGTTTAAGAATCCTCACAGTATTTCAGGAGTCTGAAATTACAAAGCCCAACATAAACTAAAATGCAAGAGGAAACCATTCTGTCTCAATTCATGTTTGGGAAGCTATCTGTGGTCTTTATTAGGATCTCAAAGAAAATATCGATAGTGGGATGCTAGGGAAATTGAATATCCCTAGGTGCAGAGATTCATTCATACGTTAAATTTTTAGGTAAACAGTGTGTTAAAGTGTTCACAATAAAATCTTTTCTCTTTAATATTCACTCAAAGTCTGCACTGACCTTAAAGTAGAATTAAATACAGCACAACTGTCCTGAGAAAATTAATCATTTCTTTATCACTAGTCAGGAATTACTTTCCCAAATGTCAACTCTTGCCCTCTAATAATTCACTTCTACCTTCCATGGATCCTGGTTGGATGCCTAAGCCCTCTCTACGACCTCAGCAGGATGAGTTGGCTGCAGTGCAGGCTGTCCTTGAAGACCACCTGGGAGCCTCAGATTGTGCCCAGTGTGGCAGCCTGTCAGAAACGGGCCACTGCCAGCGCGGAGCAGGGAACACCTGTGCCTCACAGTCTGCACTGGCCACTCTTCCATGTTCAAGTGTCTTTTAAGGTACAGGTCAAGTCTTTCCCCATTGTAATTTAGGTACTGTCATTTCTCAGCTTGTCACTGTATCATTGGGGTAAGGACTTTGGAAATGAGTAAAAGATGTCAGACATTAGGGGAGGAGTAAAGTTTCCTTTAGTTCCCAAAATGTCATTTATATAATTAGGATTTTATTCTCTGTCCCTACAACCACTTGAATTACCCCACTTGTAAAGTTGTCCCCCCCGCCCCTCCCACACACACCATGTAAACAGATAATGTATCTTGTTCCATATCTGGTACACTTAAGTTAACTGAGACTCAAAAACTATTTCTAAAGTATTGTCAAATTTTCAGTTTGGGTTTGGCACTGTGCTGGATGCTAGAGTTAAAGGCTAATGGCATGATCCCTGCCTTTGAGTACCTCACACTCCAAAGAGGAAGGCCAAACACAACTGAACATTTAATAAAATTTAGAGCAGTTGGGGAAATGCTAATATCTATGAAGTTTCTTTCTCAAATCACAATTTTTGAAGATCTTTCAAGTAAGACCTCCCATCTGTTAACAGAAAGAGTTCATAAATGCTTTGATTTTTCTAAATCTCATCCAAAACTCAGCTTCCTTACTTTCCTTGATTAATTTTACCACTTGCTGTTTCATTTAATATGATATCCATACATCAGTTTTCGAAACATCTGGAAATTGTCTCTTACTTTAGAAATATTTTTTCCTCTACATCCTTACTTTCCATTGCTGTAAAGAAAAGATCACATTTTTCATAACTTTTTTGCACAGTTGGGACCTCAGTAAATGTCCACTGCTCGGTGATGCTGCTAGAGTCCAGTTTTACCAACTGTGGCAACATTCACCAGCAGTATCTAATTTATATGTAAGAAAGAAGTTTGTTTCTTTTAATCCTACATGTTTTTTAGAATGACTAAGAGAAAGAATCCTGACTTTCCTTTTAATCTATAAGAGGAGAAGTTTTGAGTAGAGTATGCTGCTAATTTTTATTTATATGTGCATCAAAATTCAATTGTATTTTAAAAATCGGATTAGTATACTGCTATTTTTATTTTCATGTGCATCAAAATTAAATTGTATTTTAAAAATCTGATTAGTTAACCTTGAGGTATTTATAAGACAATTATGACCATTCAGTGTTTTAATATAAATATTACCTCTGAAGTAGTTACTCAATTTCAACTACTACCAATGTAAGAAAAAGGAATTTATCAAAAAAAGTTGACTTTTGATGAATAGTTTATAATTAACTATTATAAAATAATAATATAAAAACAAATTAGTAGCTGGTCATGGTGACACATGCCTGTAATACCAGCTAATCAGGAGGCTAAGGCAGGAGGATCACAAGTGTGAGGCCAGCCTGAGCAACTTAGTGAGACCCTATCTCAGAATTAAAAAAATAAATAAATAAAAATTTAAAAGGGCTGAGAATGTAACTCAGTGGTAAAGCACCTCAGGGTTAAATCCCCAATACCACGCACGCACGCACACACACACACACACACACACAAATAATTGATGAGCATTTGCAAAGTAATTGTAGCCAATTTTTAAAATTAATAATGAGCATATTAAGATACTTAAGCAGGGGTTTTGGTGTAGCTCTGGGGTAGAGATCTTGTTTAGCATGCGTGAGGCCCTGTGTTCAATCCCCAGCACAGAGAGAGAGACAGACAGAAAAGCATGGGAAAAATTGGACCAAAGGCCTGGATTTTTGAATTCTGTTCCACCACTTAATGACAGTAATACTTAAATGTCACTTAAATCTTTTTGTATTTCAGTAATTTCATCTATAATATGAGGCTGATAATACTTCTGAACAGAATCTAAGAGTTTAAAAATAATAGAAAACATTTATTGGGCACTTATTATCTTACTTTTTATTAACACTGTTATTAAATGCATTAACATAATCCTTGCAATTATACTACAATGTAAGTATTATTCTTGATGTGTCCATGATACAGACAAGGAATACAGGCCTTGAAAGTTTAAGTGGCCCAACTCAGAATGCCAAAGGCTCCCATAGGAGAGGATTACAGGATCACAGCCACAAGATCTATTTGGTGTGCAAAGCAAGGGACTGAAATCAGCTTAACTGGCTTCTCAATCATCAATAAAATTATCTTAGATGAATGATAGCTTACTTTTCCCCATGGAGGAGTTTTTCACAGAGCATAGTCCCCCTCTTTTTGCTGACTGCAATCACAAAGCAAATATGTTTATACTAGGTACCTTACAAGGTAGCATGTCATTTCCATCATTACTTTAAGAAATAATTAGTTGATGAAAAGCCACAATCTAAAAAAGAAATATTAAATCTATTCTATAGAATTTTACCTAACTTTGCCATGTATGTATATTAATGTCACAGTGAATCTTACCATCATATACAAGACACTAATTTTTTTAAAAACCATAAATAAATAGAAAGAGCAGAATAGAGGGAAGGTAACAGAGAAGCAGAGAGAAGAAGGGAAAAGGAAGTACTGAATTAGAACAAATTATATTCCATGCTTTTATAGTTATGCCAAAATGAATCCTAACATTATGTATAACTCATCAATAAAAAAGGAAAAAATCTATTCCATTGAAACAATTTTTTCATTCATACTCTCAGTCTCATATTTTCATGTCTCTGAGTAGAAATGATTAAAATGCATGATAGAAAAATTTAAATTTCAAAGGGATGATAGAACATTATTCATTCTAAGATTAATAGGGTAAATAACTTATTACATTTTACATGCTAAAAGATAGGAATCCCAAAAATGAATTCCTCCATGTGTACTTTCTACTTTCCCTCTTGGGTTTTACTAGCTGATAGACGTCTCTGTGTGACTACATACATATTCTACTCTTGTCTTAGGCCTAGAGATTTGTCCTCATCTTCTAAAGTCCTTTTAAAGCAAATCCAGAAAATAATACAAAAAAGCAAAAAGAATAAATGACACAGAATAAGAGTTCCCCTAGTATTTGCACTGTTGAACTTGACTTTTTCTGAGGTCCCAGACACTGAATCCTGTATTCATTTCTTTTCTATCAGCTCTCAAGAGTAGATAGACATTTGCCTTCCTGAATATTTCTCCTGGTCTATTCTGAGGAGTAATGCTCTTTTGCCCCTGAAGCCTAACAATTTATTTGATTCCCTTGAGAAGCATGGAGTAATGAGAATTATTAGTGTAAAAGATAAAAAATGACTGTCCCAGGTCAGTTGTCACAGGCAAGGTAGTAGATTGGGATAAGAGATGCTAAATCAAAACTAATGTGTCAAGATACAAACCATAAAGAATAAATGAAGAAACAGTGATTTCTTTGTCACACATATCCTATTTTAGAATTTCTTTTGAAGATTTTTGAAAAATTCAGAAATACACTTACAATATCAAATGATTTCCTGTTCTAAGTTTCTTTTTTCTGGTTTCTTCTTTGGATAGATTATACTTGATTCTCAAAAATAATGTTTATGAATCCACAGTATTTCTTTTAAAGATGAGAAAGAGCATTGAGACTATTTTTGCTAGCACCAGGATAAAAGGAAGAAAATCATGACTATTAGACAGAGACCTAATATCTCCCCCAAAAGAGCCTAGGGAAGAACCATAGAAATATAAAAGGAACTTAGCAATAATCTTCCTGTGTTAGTTTTACCCAAAGAGAATATATTCATATAATGACATAGAAAACTAACAGAAAAATTGAGGAGCATAATAGCTTCAGTAATATATTTTGCCATCTGAAACCTATAATCAAGAACTGTAAATAATTATTTATAAGTAATTTTAAAAGCAAATATATATTACAAATGATATAAAAATAGATGTAATTATAACATGAATAGTTATTCCTTGATAGTCTTTCTCTCAAAAATATTCTGATTAGGGCAGCTTAAAACTAATCCCCTTTCACTGATCTTGGCAAAGGATTTTTAGCAAGTAATTCTATTTAAATTACTACACAGAATTAATCCTTTTCATTGCTTAAAGCAAAAAAGAAACCAGAGAAAAACAAAGACTATAAACTGGGGTTGAGATAGTTACATTGAATTCTTTCTTTCTTAATTGAAAAAAATCGTATGAGGCATTTTGTATTATAAGTAAATCCTTCCTCACATTAATTTTGCTTTCTTCTCAGAGAATAAAAAGCTATGTATTCCAAGGTGGGTTTAAAATATTGGTCATGTGAGTGAGTGAAAATGTATGAGCATTTCCAGAAACACATAAAACTAAGATTCTTGTGTCAATCAAAAGTAAAAGAAGAAAAAAAAATTTCCTTTCTGATTCAAGAGAAAATCTTTAGTTTTTCCTCCTTCTACTAGTTGACAAAATTTAGCTTTTGTAATGCTGCCAACAGGCTGATCATTGAAGCTTTATGTGTTACTTTTTTCAACTCTAAAATTATTTAGAAAACATAAATAAAAAAGATAATAAGAGAACTCCCATAGTCAAGGATGGTAGTTATCAACATAGCTCGTGACAAAACAGATGAAGTGATGGAGAAGAAGCAGAGTGCACATGTATATACAAATCTTTAAGGGAGTTTTGTCATAACATTTCTGTCTAAAACCATTGGTCCTAAGTAGAACTAAGTAGAAAGCCATGAAGAGCAAGATAAATTGGGAAGTTCATTCTATATTGGAGTATGCTAAGCCCCAAACTAAGAGCTCTATTACAGAAGAAGCAGATATCAAGGGGTACACTGACCCTTTGGCCACCTATGAATTGTCTCTTCCCATAAATGAAACACATTTGTCCCTCTCCAGGAGACTCAGTGCCAAAGTCCTACCCAGTTTCAGCGTCTGACTCAAAGTCTAGTACATCTGGATGGTAAAATGCATCAAGTCCAGATATGATAACTCATGGTCTGACATCCTACACAATAAAATACAAAGTATTTGCCCCTCATGATATCTAATGGTGAAATAGAAATAAGGTTTCTTCATTGGGAAAAGGAGAAAATTGTATGTACATAGCCATCACTGGTCTTCGACAATTATTGAGCCCTTCTGGCAAAGAATTACGAAGATTCCCTTCTCTGAATCAGACTAACTTCTCTGAATAGACCATCTGTTAAACCTGGATTGTTCTCTGGGGGCAACTTCCTTGTCCATCGTGTCTATGTACACATGGAAGGAGACAGAGCTCCAGTGTCCTTGACTCATAAGGACACTGATTCTATCAGATTAGGGTCCTACCCTAATGACTTTATTTAATCTTGCTACCTCATGAAAATTCCTGAAGTCAAATACAGTTGCACTGGTTAAGGGTTTCAATAGCCAAATTGGAAACTTGGGAGAGGCAATTCACTCCATTACAGTAAGCATTAGAAATAGCTTTACTGCTAAAGTCGCTGTCTTATCTTATACAAGCAGCTATTTTAACCATGGAATGCTTTAAGTAGGCAGACATGGTTGACTTAAGTTTAGCAATATTTTGTTTATCACCTCTTACAGCCTGGCCAATTCTACCCTAAGTGAATATCTTACTACTCTGACCTTATCAAAAGCAACAACAACAAAAGCCCAGAACTTTGAATTACTCTTACTGTTTTCTCTAAAGCTGATCATCAGCAGGCAAAAGTACTGCCTTCTGAGGACCTTTGGGGATAGTGTTCCCACTGTTTGCAGTGACATATTATGGGCCATCAGTTCTTCAACTTGCACTAATGACTTATTACATGGCTGCTTACACTTATCCAAGATTACCTATTAATTGAAACATCCCATTTCTAAGAGAAAATTGAATTAAGCTTGGATTCAACTACAAGTGAATAATAATAATAAATAATAATAATAATAAATTAAACAATGTGATGGCTAATTTCTTTCTCATTTAAACTCTGGTGTGTGGCTGGTATGTGGTCCAGGACTGGTCAGATAGTCTTCAGGGTCTGGGACCCAGAATCCTATGTTGTTGACTTTTACTATTCTAGATTCCTTTTATTGACACCTGGAGTACATTCTACCTCCTTATCACAGTGGTTAGAAAGCAGATGACTATACTTTCCAGACTCTCTAGCAGCTAGGTTTCTAGATATAATATTCATTGTGCCAATAAGGGGCATTCACAATTAATCTGGAAAGTGGAAGAGAAGTAGAGGTCATCTTCTCACAATAGCAGATACACTGGCAGCCCTCATGCAATTTCCAACAGATGTGTTTGCAGAAGCAATATTTTATTTTATTTTATTTATTTTTTATTTATTTATTGTTTTGGTACTAGAGATTGAACTCAGGGGCACTCGACCACTGAGCCACATCACCAGCCCTATTTTGTGTTTTATATAGAGACAGGGTCTCACTGAGTTGCTTAGTGCCTCGCTGTTGCTGAGGCTGGTTTTGAACTCACGATTCTCCTGTCTCAGCCTCCCAAAGTGCTGGGATTACAGGTTTGTGCCACTGCGCCCGGCTAGCAATATTTTAAACACTACTCTGTAGTAGTTTGAGGCATTCAAGCTGATTTCAAAGGGGACAAGAGCAGCAGCATTCACCTGACCTCTCTGCCTCACAGGTATAATAATATGACCTTAAAACCCATTGTCCTGTAGCAGTTCTCTGCCCTCTTTTCTGCCATACTGTCTGATCATTTTTTTCATTTACTCTATTAAAGTTGTTTCCTCTTTGGCTACTTGGTGTGATTTCTGTCTCCTTGTCTAAACCTGGTGGATATACCTACTGTATTGTCTTCATCCACATGTTTGAAGCTAAAGCCCAGTCATCAGTCCCACATCTGCCTTTCCATCTGCAAAAAGGATAAGGTAGTAGAGAGCAAGTAGTTGCCCTCAAGAGCATGTCCTGAAAGCAGCACACCTCACTTCCCCTAACACTCCATGCAACATGGTTACATAAAGCGTGGAGCTGCAAGGAGGCAAGAAGGTAGACACCACTAGGGCAAACATGGGGTCAAACAATCCTCAGGGAATTTATTTGCTAAAAGGAAGAAGAGGAGAATGGGATATTGCAAGACAAATTAGAAGCCTCTTCCCCAGAACCCCTCAAGACATTACCCACTTTTAGCATCAAAGCAATCATGCTTGTTAATTAAGGAAGGGAAAATGCTGAAAAGAGAATAAAGAGATAGAGCCCAGATCAGAAGATGTTACCATTTCAGAAGTAGCCAATTATGGGCCAGAAAAAGGAAAAGGTCACTTTGTCATAACTTTAATTCCATCAATAAAGCTGACTTAAATTATTGAATTCCTTTCCTTCCATTCTGGTCCATTGAGATCTACTACAGCTTTCTTCACACATGTTCAGGCGGCATTTCATAAAGTAAAAGCATTTCAGCTCTCTGCTTTGTTTTACATCAGTCTTTTGTATGTCCCAAGGGCACTAATTCACCAAAGACTTTGGAGAAAAAAAAAAAAAGATTCAGAACCATATTCATTCAGGTATTTTATTTTCTTAAGAGAATTTTATTATGACCCTTAGTGACGACCTTTATGATTTTGTGTGTGTGGCCTCCCTTCTCAAATGGTTCTGTTCAAAAAAGTCAGGCCCCAATTAAGCAACATTTTCTTTGCTTCAAAGAAAGTGGTGGCATTTTCAAAGCTCTAAGCTTAGTACCTTAAAGAGTTTGGACAGAGAGCAGCACTTGAATCCTATAATTACACTGTGTTTTGGAGCATGGATTATGACAGGGGTGCAAGCAGGACCAAGTAATGAGAGAGTTGGCAAAACAGTTGAATTTTCACATAATTCAATGGTCAAAAGCTAATCATTAACAGTAATAACCATGGGTCTTTAGGAGAACTAGAGCTTCAATCTGGCTCCAAGTAATTTTTTCAATCAGAATTTTAGGCACGTTTTTATAGCTGCAATGTTTTATCCAATCTTTTGGCTTTCAATTCTTCCAGCAAAAGTCTCACATATAATTCTGCCACATTTCTAACCAAGGAACAGATAATTTTTTAGACCATCCTGTTCAGTCTCCCACTCAGGAGGGAATTTACCTCTGATCTGTGTCTACATAGCTTGGTGAGCACCCAATAAATGGTGCCTTAGCCTACAATCTGTAAAACTGGCTTAAGAAGGCTCCTTAGTTACTATCTATAGAACCCTTTGAATAATGACAGAAAAGTGTTAAATGTCAAACAGATGTTTACTAAAACAAAGCAACCTACTCAATAGAAACTATGTGGATCCATAAGAATGGCCCTTAGAATGGGAGTCCCAGCACCTTTTAAGGAGCTCTTCCTAGAAAAAAACATCTTCTTCTGAGGCCCTGGGTTGGTTTTCACCTCTTCCTTATCAGCAGCTCAGGCTTTCTTCCCCTTCAGTGCTCCTTGTGTCAACCACTGTGCACACTATTTATATTCCCTTATGATCAAAATTAAACTTGGAGGCAAATGTACAGGTAATACCAATAAGGAGAATAAGTAGTTGATGTGTTCCTACAAGAATATAGAAAGCTATATTAGTTCTCTTCACATAGTTTTTTACAGAAGATCACCCCAGACTTAGATCATGTCACTTCTCAGTTCAAATCCCCTCTGGGTCAAAGCTAAAGTCCTTATAAGACCCAATGAAATATGGCTCCTTCACACCTCTGACTTCTCTCACTAGCCTTTGCCTCCCACCATAACCCACTCCACCCATACCACTCACACTATCCAAATAATGAGGCTCTTTTGTTGCTCCAACATATCAATCCCACTCTCATCTGCAGATATTTGCTTCTTCCTTTCCTCACCTTGAGCACCTTCCTGCTCAGCACTTCTATATCTGACTGGTGTACTCCCTTGCTTTCTTCATCTTTTTGCTTACAGTCTATATAAAATATAGACAGCATGCCCAGATGCCCAGCCCCAGTAGTACTTACCCTTCTTGCCAAACCAGACTTTCTCCTACAATTATCATCATCATACATACCACATATTGATACTTGATTATTTGTTTGTTCTCTGCATAACCATCCCTGCCCTGACAACAGGATGTGACTTGTTATGAGGACAATGTGATACCATCTATTTAAAATATTTAGAACTGTGTTCAGTGTATCATAAATAATCAGCTTTACTTCTTTTATTGTTGTTGTTATTATTAATGAGAGTCAAAATAGCCAGAGAGTGCTTCACAGTGGCAAGAAGATTCAAACTGGGCTTTGTGGTCTGTGGAAAATTTAGGTTGGCAGATTTAAAATGCAAAAAAATGTGGAAGCACTCAGAAGGCATGCCAGATAGGAGCAAAAAGCACTTTATATAGACCATTGTACACAGGTGCCAACCGTTGCTTTCCTCCCACAAGGAGATTCACTTTCCTTCTGAAATGGTCGACACTGGCAAAATGTTAAGACTTCCCACAGCAAATAATCTCTGATTTTGGAGATGACAATGGGAAAGAAAATGAGATTTTGTGACGGAAGGAGGATCACCAACATTCGAAATAGTATCTCTATTCACCAAGAGGGAACTGCCTGTTGAATCTCAGAAGTTCAAAGTACAGAAAAATTATGATAGTGACTCCCTGGTATGTTGCCATGCGTGCAGCAACCAGGGAGGTTGCTGGCAGGAAAAAGGCTTTCGTACTTTTCATTGTCTTATGAGTCACAGTGCTAGTTCTCTTAAACATTGGGTAGTGCTGAGCAGCCCCAGGTAGTGGCCCCCAAAGGATAAGCTCAGAAGCTATCTCTAGGTGACTCAAGAATGACACATTCTACAGGCACGATGGCACACACCTGTAATTCCAGTTGCTCAGCAGGCTGAGGCAGGAAGTTCGTGAGTTTAAAGCCAGCCTTGGCAAAAGTGAGGCACTAAGCAATTCCAGGGAGACCCTGTCTCTAAATAAAATACAAAATATTTTAGGGGATCTGGGGATGTGGCTCAGTGGCCTTGTGCCCCTGAATTCAATTCCCTGTACCCCCAAAAAATAAAAAAGAATGACCCATTCTATTTATTCAACAAATGTTCCCTTGAGTACCGTTAAGGTTCCCATTAGGGTTCCAGGTGTGTGAACTCACACATCAGTGAACAAAACCAAATCTCTGCCTTCACTGAGCTACAGTTTAGCATCCTTCATAGTTCCACTTTTTAATCAAGTTACAATTAGCAAAGAATGACTAGCTTACTTACAAAGTAAAAGTGACCCCAAAAATTTAAGAATAGAGTTACAAGATTAAAATTCCATTTAAATTGGCAACTATGTTTAAAACTGTCTTTACTAATGATGAAAGAGAAAAACGTGGACAAAATTGGAATATTTTTCATATGCCTCGGTTGTTTAAGAGCTATTACTTTATTTAAAGAATCTCATAGACTCTTTTTCTTAGAAAATATTAAGGAAGATTAAAATAACGACTATCATTTGATAGCAACAAATAGCAAAAAAAATAAATAAAATTCAAAAGTTGGAATTTTTATTTTATCTTGAAACATAAATTGAAGAAACAAGATAATTCTCTATTTTGTTTTGTCTCATAAGTAATCGTGTGGTAATAACTGGGAATACACTTGCCTCTGTAATTTTTAGATATTTTGTATAATTTTAGAATAGTGTGGATACTCAAGTAAATAATTTCTTACATTAGTCTGTCACATGCAAATCTATCACCCATATTCTAATTATCTCCACGTTTCTTTTATCACTGAAATACATAGAACAATAGGAATCAATGATCTATCCATATATAGTAATATAACCATCTGGTTTATCAGATGTGTAAGATGAACTTTACTTAGACATAAAATTCATAGATTTTAAGACTTATCTTTTAATAATTACTTTTTAAATATTAATTTTGTTTTTAACTGAACCTTTTCCTAAAAGCACTCAAACCCTTTGGAAACTATAAACCATTCCTACATGATGCTGTGTAACAACCAACCTCAAAATTTGAATGCACACCGACGTGGGCTCTCAGGCTTGCTAGGTATGTCCTGGCCTGGGGGAACCACAAGCTCAGGAAAGTAAAGAAACCTGTGATCTGCCAACATCCCATAGGCCAAAGCAAGAAAGTACACTCTGCCTACCTCCACGTTAGTGAGGAAAACAGCAAAGGTCCATAGAAAAGATTACAGATATAGAAAGAGGTGAAGAACTAGAGTCAATTCAATCTAACAAGATTAGATCTAGAACATAGTATGCATATGATGAAATGAGCATGGGCTCCATTTGTGCAAGTTCCAGAAGTCTCCAAATCACAACAGTCTCAGCAATCTCAAAAAGTATTTGCAATGATGAGAGCTGAGTAAGAGAAGAAATGTATAGATCTCTATAAATTTATCAAAATCAGAAATATATTTTCACATGTAATGACAGTTCATACTTTTCCAAAGAAACCCTGCTCTTCATAGCTACAGATTTTATTATTGTTATAAATCAAAGTAAATACATAGTGGTTTTGAAAAGAGAACTATAACACTGAGTGTTCAATATGGACCAGGGTATTAATCTGTTTTTCTCACTACAAACACATTACAGAGAAATTCATTTTTTCTCACAATCTGGTTCAAGGTGAGGGGTTGTACCTGTTGCTGTCCTTCTTGCTGGCAAAGCCCAAAATGGTGCAGAACATCATATGACAAGGAATGGGAAACACAGGGGTGAGGGGTCAAAATATCCAATATCACTTTCAAATGTAGGTCCTTGAATTTCTGTTCTATACTTAGCTTGACAATAAAACCAGAACCAAAACAGCTTTAAAATGACTTTTAGGCAACCTCTATTTGACCAGTAGCATGCTCTATTCAACATCCTTATTTACCTTTTAAATTTTTAATTTAGATTGAGTTTTTTAAGTATTCGATATATTTCAGAGCTAATTCTGATAACAAAATAATACAGCATATATCTTTATAAAACTGAAAAAGATAATTCAAAAGAAATATTTCCTTGATGGACTATCTTAAGAGATTCCACTTACTTAAATACATGAATTACACTGAGTTTATTTACAAATATATTAAATGAAAATAAAAGAATCTATTTTACTTAGATTAAAAAGAGAAATATTTATTGAAGGAAATCAAGTAACTATCAAAATCAATGGGGAGATTAAAGGAACAGCTCAGCAATTGAGCAGGAACAAGAGAGAGCTAAATGACTGAAAAAAAGCCATGGCAGAGATAGCCACTGCCTCCTTCTCTGTGCATCTTGCTCCCTGCCTGTGACTCTGCCACCGCTGAACACTGTTCCTGCCGGGCATTTCTGCTACTAGAATCCCTGATGGTGCAACTGAAAACTAGAGTCCTTTCCACATGCCTCTTGCTCCTGATTGTGGTTAAGATGTGTGCATCCACTTAGCTAAGCAAGGGAAAGCCAGCAGAGAGGGAGATTCTTCCTCCCTTAGTTTCTAGCAAGGTAGGCAAGACCTAGTTGGGAAAAAGAAAACATACACACACACACACACACACACATATATATGCCCTCCCCTTCAGTCATCTTTCTCATATCCTATAAATTCTATTTTTTGTAATTCAGACAAATTCATATGAAATTCATCTGATTGAGGTCCTTCTCTATACACAGATTTCAGTAATCCATGAAGTGAACTCCACAGAAGGTCTTACGACACACTAAAGTAACAATCTCATATCAGATGGATGAGGAAAAATTAAGGCCAAGTGGTTAGATTTCTTTTTTGCAAATAAGTAAATGTGGAAGTACTTTAAGCTGCCTTCATTTTCTCAAGAAAACAACAAGAATGCCCTCTTCCATCAACATGTTGACTATTATTTCCATTGCAATCATCAGGCTACTTTTACTTAACACTTTCTATCCACTTATCACTGTATGAAATGCCTCAGAAACATGATCATTCTGTCTTTATAAAACCACTGCGAGCTGGGTATGTTCATCCACATTTCATGGGTCTAGAAACTGAGGCAAGGAGGTAAAGTGATTTGCCTAACAGTCCCAAGTCTGTATGAACCACAGCCTAATTACATCTCTGTCATTACATTAAGTCTTATCAAAAGAATTTCAAAGTGAGAGCCATTTGAAAGAAAATTCCAAGGAGACAGTAAGAAACTACTCCTATTTACTCTATTCTTTCCATACCCCTGGGAATACATTAACATGTTTTGAACTCTATTATCATTAGATTAATTGGTATATATATTTTTTGGTACCAGGGATTGAACTTAAGGGCACTCGATTGCTGAGCCACATCCCCAGCCCTATTATGTATTTTATTTAGAGACAGGATCTCACTGAGTTGCTTTGCACCTCTCCGTTGCTGGCTTTGAACTCACGATTCTCCTGTCTCAGCCTCCCAAAGTGCTGGGATTACAGGCATGTGCCACTGCACCCAGCTCTTTGGTGTATCTTTTGATGACTACTGTGATAAGCAAAAGTTTCAGTTGGAGAAAAATCAATGAAAAAACAACTAAATTATAAATATTTGATCTCTACTGCTGCTTTCAGTTTGGCATTTTATTTCTAAAATGCTAGTGGCAATGACATATGTTTAGCAGATACATTAGGTACTACAGATACAAAGCATTTCCTCCCAAGACACCTCATCTAAATTTAGGTTTGTATTCTTCACTGCAAGTTAATTACATAAGCAATAAGAAAATCTTCTTTTCTGAACAAAGAGAAGCATATATTGACGTATTTTTCTCTGAACTAATCACTACATACATACATAAGAGAATAAACTCACACAAGCCAAGTATTAATAGTACCTTGTCATTATTCAATATTTTTAGCCCAATACACAAAAACAGTTTAGCAACAGGTTTGTTAATCCAGGAAATAGCCTTTTAAGGGATTATGACTTTGTTCCCCGTTTAAATCAAAGTCTAAAGAGGATGAACCTTTGAGACAAAGAACTCAAAAGAAAATTCTTCATAGATCAAACACATTTGGTATATCACTATGTATCTCGTATCCTGTGTGGTCCAATGGGTAATGAGATCAACACTGTAACACTGTCAGTAGTGCACAAACAAAAATTTAAGAATCTGAATCAAGCAACTGTCCTGTACAGCCACCCTTAAATTGTTTCTCTCAACTTAAAGTGAAATACAAAGACCTCTCTTATTCCCAAGGAAACAAATTCAGTGAATTTTTCCGTGAAGAAATGTGCAGTTATATTTCAAACAAAGACCATAAAGCTATAAGAAAGATCAGACATCTGTTCATCAACTTAGAATATCTGTAAGACAGAAAGAGGCCACAAGAAATGCTTTGTTAACAGAACATCACTCTTTGTTCAACAGTCCTTTGCCGATTTAGCCAAACAGTGAATCTACTGGTTGGATGACAAACAATTCTTTCTGAAAGCCATCTGCTCCTGTGAGTCAATCCTGTGGGAAATAGTTTATACTAAATTTGTCACATCACATCTTATTTCCAGGTCAACAGAGTGGCAAGGGTAGAATTCCAACTCTTTTGTTTATTCTAACACAGAAATTAGTATAGCAAATAAGTTTGAAAAGTTTGGTAACCACAATATGGTAGTTGGTGTCACAACTGTGGGGCCAGACAACTTTATCAGGACACTTAGTGTCATAGCACCAACAGACACCTTTCCTAACAAGGAAATCTTTCCTATTGCCTACAGCTTTATTTGCCTAGAACACTGAGTAGGCTTTGAGTGAGCTCACTTCTCCCTTCCATCTGCAAAAGATGAGTAGATTAAAAAGACAGGATGCTTTGTTACAAATACACTATAAAAGCTGTATTCATGAAAATTCTTTGAGAATGAGTCACTAGTGCCCACTGCAAATAATCCAAAGCCATGAAGGGATTTTATCACAGAGTTCCTAGGGCATTTTACAGAACAACCAAGTCAAGAAAATACCAAAGGTGAAGTTGGACCCCAGGAACTGGAACCAGGGGCTTATATATCCTTAGGACTCCTCTGCTTCTCTCAGCTCTGTTTCTACCATACCTTCATTCTTCTTTGCTAGAGTAGACCTGCTTTCTTCATACTGTGGGAAACTAGCCATCAATGGCTCTTGACTTGCATATAAAATATTTTCACTTTTTATCATTTCCCAAAATAGCATGTGCCTTATAATTGCTGGCAGTCATTGTGTAGTGACTGGCCTATTCATGTACATCATTGCCAAGCAGTACTTGTGACATAGTTATTGTTGACTGTTCCTATGTATCAAAGCATGAAGAGAGAGAGTCCACAGCAGACTGAAAGCAAATGCTGGAGACATTCACAGAAAACGCTCAAAAAATGTTATGAATTGCCATTGCTTATGATGATACAGGATGATGTTATATGGAAAATAAAGCAGATATCAACCACTCCATCAAAGAGCAATTCAAAACAGTTAAATTCCAGAATGAAAACAATTACTAGGTATACTTTAACCAATTTCTTTCACTTATATATTCCTCTTTGTGTATGCAGAAGAGTGATATATGATTTTTAAAATCTATGTAAAATAAGACTAAATGATCTCCTTCAATAAGTGTACATGCATGTTTCATTTAGCAGCATTTGTTTCTTAGTGGTAAATAAAATAGTGGTGCAGATTACAAACAGCGGCATCTTAGGTTTGATAAAATACAAATTACAACTTCTGTCTCTGGACAAACACACATCTATCTTCTGCAGGAAGCCAGCCTATCTCAGGTGCCTAATCCTGAACCACACAACTGTTATCAGGGAACAAGTCAGAACATGTTGGAGAGCACAATTTGGATGAAGGTGCAGCCAAGAGTGAGGAAGGCTGAGGTGTTGGGCAGTCAGTCCCATAAAGACCTGTGATCTTTTCTTTCGTAATTAAATCTTCAATATTGGCTAGACAGATATCACTTTTAAAATAAGAAAATGCAAAACCCAATTCAGGTTTTGGCCATTTTAATGAGGCTCTATGTAATCTAACTAAATCAGCCATTTGATCCTCTAAACAGTATCAGGATACACTCCAAAAACTTCAGTATCAAGAGCAACCTTTCTCCTCTTCTATATTTTGCTTATAGTTAAGATATTCCCTCAAGTTTGTTTTTATAATTATATTGTTATCCCTGTTTAATTGAATGCTGTATTATATCTTTTATCCAATCAGAAACTGGCATATTATGGATTCATACATAATCATGAATAAAGATGTCATTCTAAGCATAAAGAGTATTTAATAAAATATGAATGAGTACTATATTTTAATAACTGAGTTTTATTTGGGGTCAGTTTTAACTTTAGAGAACAATTCATTTGATTTGTCCAAATAAGTGATATACTTTGCTTCTTACTTCTTACCAACTCACCTATTGCTTCAATCTCCCTTGTCTATAAATAAGGTATAATTGAGCAAATGTAACATTAAACCATTTAAAATGTTAAATATTTTTTCATATATATAATTATAAATATTTTATTGCAATACTATATTATATATTTTCATATAAGATTTATGTAATATAGGAATTATGTTATAAATATATGAAATGGTTTCCTGGAGTACATTAGGTTTTGGGAAAAGTCTTTATGACTAAGAACTAAAATAAACCCACATAGAAAATTTGTTCTATAATATCACTACTCATTTGTTTTTAGGTTCATGCCCATATTCATTGAATTGCATTTTACCTCTATAGAAAGAGACAAGCATATATTAGTGGATACATATTTTAAGATGCATATCCTAGTTCTAATTTTAAATATTCCAAACATTCAGAAATAATGAAAAAGGCATCCATGAACTTACCACCTAGAATTAGCTCTTGACAACACATTACCATATTTGTTTCTCTCTTTTAAGAAATAAGAATGAATCTTTTTTGGTGGGGAAATATTTTACACAAAGCTTAAATGACAGCAAATAATTGTCAGTATTGATTTAGGTGCTTAAATTATATTCAGAATGTATGCAAAACGTTAAAAGTTTCTTTTCTGATGTTTGTTTTCCCAAACTGGGTTAAAAATCAATGTTGTGTTTTTTTCCCAGAAGAGTATTTGCATTTGAATCCAATTTATTTCTAAAAGAAGAGTCAGAAGAGAGTTGTACCCTAGGAAAGTGAAATTATCTAATGCTTGACTGAAAATAACTTTTCCCAAGACATCCAGGATAACGAGCATAGCATATTGTTTTATTGCAACAAGATAAGTTATTTTTATTCAGAGGTTAAATTCTTATTCTACACAGTGGCAAGTACAGTTTGTGTGACAGATCCTCATAGCTTCCTCAGGACCTTACAATTGGGACAATGGTGGAAATGATGACAGCCAAATTGGTTAAAGAGTTCCAAGAGTTTACAATATAAAACAAGTTTGTGGAGAAGAGTCCAGTTTCATTATAGGAGAATTTGCATTATATTATGAATAACCAGATATTATAATGTGTTGTTCACAAAACATTCTATCATACTTTGGCCTTTTATAGATGTTTTATTCTTGATTTTACAAGTTTTGTTGGTAATTTTTATTACCATTAATTAATGACTTATTAAAATGCACAAATTGTCTAAGACTGTAAAGTTTATTGGTAGGGTTCATTACCATCTCTGAGCTTAACAACTTTAGAATATTTTTTAGTCTTAATGTTAATATTCATGCAAAAAAAATTAAAGTCACACTTACTCTCAATCCTTTCTTCCCTGAAATAATCACTAACCTAATATTGTGTTATAATTTTCATGAATACTACACTTTCACCACAAATGTATGTATCATATTTTAAATGTATTTATTTTGAAGTTTCATAAGTATATTTCATCATATGTATTATTTTACAATTTACTGTTCCCAGTCAGCTTTATCCTTTTAAGATTTATCCATCCTTATAAATTAGTACAATCACTATGGAAACCAGTATGGAAGTTCCTCAAAATACTGAGAATGGGATCACCATATAACCCAGCTATAGCACTCCTTAGAATTTTTCCAAAAGAATTAAAGTTAGAATCCTATAGCAATATCTGCAAAACCATCTCTATTGTAGTGTAATTCCTGATACTTAAGTAATGGAACTAGCCTAGGTGTCTATCAAGAAATAAATGAAGAAAATGTGGTACAAATATACAAAGGAGTTTTATTCTGCCATAAAGAATGAAATTATGTCATTAGCAGAAAAATGAATGGAACTAGAGATCATTATGTTGAGCGAAATAAGCCAGACTCAGAAAGTCATAGTTTGTGTGTTCTCTCTCAAATGTGGAAGTTAGAAAGAAAAAGGGTTAAAAAGGGGGATTGGGATTTATGAAAATAGAAGGGAGACCACTAGAACAGAGGATAGGGATAAGGGGGTAGGGGGGAAGAAAGAGAAAATAGAGGACTGGAGAATGATATTTATCAATTTGTGTTATGTGCATGTACAAACATATCACAGAGATTCCCACTATGATATATAATCATAACACACTAATAAAAATGATTTATCCATCTTGATACCTAAGATAATACATTTAACTTGCATTACACTTTCATTTTCATGCCTTCAATAATTTCTTGATTTTTTTGATTTTATCTACTGCATAGATTTTATTAAGTGAATTACAAATCACTAGTGGGCCACTTAGTCTCTGAGGACAGCAGCATTTAGTTTGTGAAAGTGCACTCTTTAAAAGCAACAAGATATTTTTGCTTACCCATTTTTTTAAAAAGTCACTTTGTGGGTTCACCTGACTTGTTTCTAGAGATGAAAACTTCTCTTTCAGTGGCTATATTTCACTAGTAAAAGCAGATTCTATTTGAATTACTGAAGCAAAAAATTTTTCCCTGTGAGCTAGGGTTCAGATGCTAGTCTTTCAATTTGTGATAGTTGCATGTGAATTGGAAAATGAAGTCATGAAGGTCAACTGCTGAGTTCTCGAATAAAAGTGCAGAGGAACCAGGGAAGGTATGAAAGAGAAAATATAAGATTAAGAGAAAAACGTATACAAAGAAAGTTGTTCCGGTTACTCACTGTGATTTGGGGTCAGCATTCAAATCATGTCCATTTTGCCCTGGGTCATTTTTCCCTTATCTACAACTGAGGCATCATTTCAAACTGCCCTGTGCTGCCTCTTCCTTTGTCACTTCAAAGGTTGAACACTTCCAGCAAATTCTTCAGTTCTCTCTCCCCCTTGCCCTTTGTAAAACTTCTGTACATATCCTTTATATTTCATATTTGTAAAGGAAATACAGTCCAAATTAAAGTTGAATTTACTCTATAATAATGTTCCTTTAATAGCTTGCATTCTTCCTTTTAAATAAAGTAAGAACCATTCTGACTGGAGTTTTTAGATTCCATCTTGCTAAAAGATAGGGATGGTTGAAATGAACCCCAAAACTCCTCTCGAATAATATGGTGTCATTTCCAAAGCTGACCAAATACAAACCACTCATCAACAGAAAATCAAAATTAAATGAATCATTCATAGAAGTAACATTTTTTATATCAATCACAGGATGAAAAATTAAAGTTTAATAGCTACCTAAAGACTTTTCAAAAAAACTGTTATTTTTTAAATTACTCACTTGGGCATATAGTATGCACATTTACATGAAATTTGAAAATATTCTTTTACCAAGATAATAAGTCTCATTTTTGTATAGTTCTTAATCAACTACAATGAATTTTCAAATTATAACCAATCTTTAGAACCATCAGATGATGTAGTGGAAAGGATGCTCTTAGTAATTTATAAGTTACTTGATTTTACTCAAAGCTAGGAGGCTTACAGGTCACAGAATAAGTGCAAAAATTAGTGGGAAAACAGGGCTATCAACAACTGGTAAAAAAATGTGAAGATTCTTTTCCACCTTTTTTTCATGTTATTTATTATGTCATCTGTATTATTTTGTTAAAGCTTCCATAAGGAGTACCACAAACTGTATAGCTTAAACAATGGAAATTTATTTTCTCATAGTTCTAGAAGCTAGAAGTCCAGCATCTGGGTTTTGGTGAGCTTGCCTTACTCTAGGCCTCTTCCTTGGTTTGTAAATAGGTTTCTTATCCATTTGACCCCATGTGGACTTCCCTCTGTGTGTATTTGTGCCTGCATTTCATCTTCTCTTAAGAATACCAGTCATGTTGATTTAGGGCCCACTCTAATGACTTCATATTAATTTAATTACTCTTTAAAGACTCCATCTCTAAATACAATCACATTCGAGGTTTAAGGGGTTAGAACTTGAACAAATAAATTTCAGGGAACAAAATTGAGCCCATCACACCATCATTGCCAAATTTCAGAATAAATATGATTTCCTCATTTCTGCCATCTTAGCATAATAATTTCATTTTTCAATTTTTTAGGCTTCATACATATTTCATAATTCCTCCATAGTGTTGTATTGCTTTTTAATAAATATTCCATGAGAAAAGCTACATTACTTTTTCATTTTCCAGCTGTGTCTGCAAGATCTAGCAATTTACCTGTTCAGTTTTATGAATTGAATTGAATTGAATTGATTGAATGGAAATCAGTTGAGCTATACACATACATACACACACACACACACACACACATACACACACACAGTTTCCCTTGGTACCCAAAAGGGATATTATAGGACCTCCCATGTATACCAAATTCTGTGAATGATCGAGTCTCTCATATGTAATGGCATAATATTTGCACATAATCTATGCACATCTTCCCACATACTTTAAATCATCTTTAGAATCTGTGTCATAACTAATACAATGTAAACTCTACGTAAATAGTTATTATACTGTATTGTTTAGGAAATAATGACAAGGAAAATGTCTGTACATGTTCAGTACAGATGCAACATTTTTTGAATATTTTCAATCCATGGCTGGATGAATCTATGAACATAGAAACTATGGATAAATGAACATACATGTATGTGTTATACACACATATAAGTATATTTATACATCACTTCAGTTATCAATATTCCAATTTAGATTCTTTCAAATATGGCCTCAAAAACTAAGAGTAATGACTTACACCCTGTAGGCTCTCAACAAATGTTATTAAATGAGTAAGTGGATGAAATCTCATATAAGTCAGCAGATGCTTTAAATGCTAAAAGAAGCATTAAGCATGGTACACCTTTTTGAAGTTGCTAATGATTATTATTATTATTTGGCAAGTTATTTAATAAGACAAATGCTTCCCTACAGAAGAAGGTGATAGGCACATTTATAATTTTTTCTCTTACTTGACTCCAGCTATTCAAAAACATTTCATTATCAGTTAAGGTTGTCCTATAGCATCAGCTACAAGCAGTTCATTCTTCCAACCAGTTCACTCACATTTACAAAGGAAGTATTATCTCTCTTGGGCAAGCAATAAAACCAGCAGACAGTGCAACAGCAGTAGGAGACACTCTTTGGAGATAATATGTGGTGTATGTAAGACAAATGGAAATTGATTGATTTTAATATTATACCACGGCAGGGAGGTGTGATCATTGCAGACTTCCCATGAACATGGCTCTTTTTGAATTTCTCAATTATCCACATTAATTCAGGTTTAAGAAATAAACAGCAATCTTCTATTTCTTGTTTTAAAAACAACCTTATACTTTAAATGCAACATGAAATCACCTTTTTAGGTGTTGGAAAATGTGCTAATTCCCTTCCATATATCACATTATTGAATTCTCACTATAAATCTTCAAGGTCTATGTAATTTTGTTTATTAATTTCATATAAGGGGATTAAAGCTAAACAATATCAAGCCTACATGTCATGTTATTTGAACCTTTTGAAGTTGTTTCCCTAAAAAGCAGGTGATCTCTCAAAACCATGGCTGGATCCACCCTTGTGGTCAATCTGTGAACTGCATGAGCACTCAATGTTTTCTTACTAGCAAGATGACAAATTCTCCAGCTGTCCTACACCAGGAAAATAAGGAGGTTCACACTGTGGGAAGTTTTCTCCACTAGAGAGCCGTGCTTTCTAAGACCCAGGCAAAACCATCAGAGTTAATCCTAAAAGAGCTCAAAAACCAAGATATGCTCAACACCTCCATCTGTTCCAACACCCAGCAAAACTGGGACTATTTAGCAACATTGTCCCTTGCCCTCTGACACTGGACTCATCTCTGTCTCTTTCTTTGCCACTAGAGGTTGCACTCCATGGTTACTTAACCTGGATTTTACACTGTGTATTGTTGAGGCAAGTATAAGAAAAAGCCCTTAAAACTTGATTTTCCTGGAACTTCTGTCTGACATTTGGCAGTCATACCCTTTTGAGAACATGGAGTGCTATTAATTCTCTTCCCACTCAAAAAGATGCATATTCACAAATATACTGAAAACTTTAAATAAATTTTCAGTGAGAAGACTAAAACAATCCCTTTTGGCCTCAGAGTAACTTTATATGGGTCGTTTTTTAAAGCTTTTTAGAATCATTATGGATCTTGGACATCAAGAAATAGCTTCAATCTGGAGGGATGTTACACATGTGCTATTATTA
The DNA here is from genome assembly GCA_004024805.1 of Geosciurus inauris. Classification (NCBI taxonomy): domain Eukaryota; kingdom Metazoa; phylum Chordata; class Mammalia; order Rodentia; family Sciuridae; genus Geosciurus; species Geosciurus inauris. The sequence goes on along the minus strand of PVHX01005098.1, from coordinate 29,688 downwards.
CACATTACACATGTGCTTGTTTGTAGAATTGTCCAATTAAGGGCTTTAGAGCTAAATAAATAAATTCACCTCATAAAGAGGTTTTCTGTTAACAGATCATTAGAAAATTCTGAAATCGAATTCTTTCACAGTAAAAAGAGAAATACATACACTTCACCTTATATCTCAGTATCCAATGTCTATGTGAAAAGTAATGATAAAATACTGTTTCGAATGAAATTTCCACTTTTCAACTGGCTTATATTGTATCATTTAGAACATCTAAGTTGCTAGTTGCTAGGTAAACATAAACTTTTTAATATATTAAACAGTACAAAGATCATTCTAAAGTTTAATATTCCTTAAAATACCATTATACTTAAGTTTTAGAAGCATAGAAGCATTCATCAACAATAAAATCATGAAAATAGTGACTTCAGTTTTGTAATTAATTGTAAAAATACTCAAAAAAATCATACAATATCTACAATAACTCCAAGGACATGAAAATATAATTCTTAGCAGAAATAAATTGCTATACCTACATTTCAATATAAAGTTTAGTTCAAGATCATTTACTTAGATGAACAGACACTTCTCTTGTCAAAGTAAATTTTTCTGTTAAAGTGGCATATTTCTTGAGAATAGCACAAGAGAATTAAAATTCTTTTTTTTTTTAATATTTTCTTTTTTAGTTACAGATGGACACAATGTCTTTATTTTATTGCTTTGTATGTGGTGCTGAGGATCAAACCCAGGGCCTCACGCATGCGAGGCAAGCGCTCTACCGCTGAGCCACAATCCCAGCCCCAAGAGAATTAAAATTCTTGAGAGATTCTTTGGGGGATTTAAGCTCCATGATTATGCCTGCAGATCATTATTTAGAAGGGGTTCTAAATGCTTTTTTGCAGTATACCCTTCTTTAAAAAGAGTCACTAGAAATAGAAAAATACTTACAAGTAAGAGTATACACAATATGAAATATGCATGAAAGAAAAACTACCAAAAGATAAGACAGAGCAATGGATCACTTGGAAAGAAATCTCATCATATATTGACTTGCTACTTGTGGAATCTATTTCCCCGGATCTTGAGAGCCTTGAGTTGTGTGTCAGATTTAATTCATGTAAGTTCATTTTGACTATTAGGGAAAAAATGTATATTCTTTCATTCTAGTGGAACAACAGTGCTGTGATTAAAATATTAAACTTTGTCTTTAAAAAGAAGCTTATGATTCTATGGAGTCAAAGCAGTTTATTACTTGCTCAAGGTTATTGTTTCAGATAGTACTGAATTTAAGACACTGCTCTATCCTTAGAGTCTGCTAGAATCCAATCTCCAAAAGATCAGGACTTTGTCTGTCTCAGTCATTGAGATAACCCTAGCACCCAGAACCAACTGGCCCAGATAGTAATGGCTAACTATGGGGATAATTTAACATCTCTAAGCATAAGTTTATTCATGTATAAAACAAACCAACTTCAAAGAAGGAATGTAAGTATGACAAAGTATCTGACTATCTGACCAATGTAAGTACTCCATAAGTGCTATCATATAACTAAACATCAAGGTACTTCTTATATATGACTTAAACATATTCTCTCTCTTTCTTTATTCATAATGGTAAGATCTCATAAAGTGGGTATCATTCCTTCTTAAATTAATTGCTTATTATTATTTTAAGAAAGTTACAGAGTCTATCCCAGATATTCATAGATCTTTCCTGGTTTCACCACCTCAGATTTTTTGCTTCTAAACCCAAATTTCTCCCCATATTAAAGAATACTGCTAGTGAATAGCAAGAAGCTACATCTCTCTGCAAAACAAGAAGTCTCTAGTGCATTCACTTCTATCATATTATTTTTTTAACTGAAGGTCTTTCCTTCCCAAATTCACCTTATTAGGAACTTTGGATGAAAATGCAAAGCTCACAGTTTTCCCTCTGCTAAATAAATGCTATGGATTTTTCAGTGGGTATTATTAAATTTATATGTTTCCTAGAAATTTTTCCATACTAAATTTACTTGTAAGTCTTGCCTTCATAAATAGAAAGTAAATTTTCTTAGGCTCAGGAAATATATTAGCAATTATTTTTTAGATCTCAAGTATGACTTCTGCTGCTAATAATCAAATCATAGAAGCTTCAAAATAAAAGGTATGAAATTAGCCATGTATAGTAATGATGATCAAAGAGACCTGGGTGCCTTTAAGAAAGCAGAAATGAACTGAAATTGCAACTAAGAATATCTATATACAAGTACAGTTGCATTTTAATCTCTAAAAAAACAGAATTGTCAAGATTTCCTTTCTGAAAGATGTTTCCACATCAACCATTGAAGTATATGTGCAATATTTTGGGGTCCACTGGCTCCAAAGCACAGAGCATCTAGACCCATAGAGCATCTTGGCCTGAATATCATAAAACCCATTCTCCTGATCCTACCCCAGGTTCACAGAACACACTTCTAGTCATAATTGAACTGTGTCAGAAAATTTGCCACAGAGAGAAAATGTATTGATCAGCAAACATGATTCATGGATTTTCTTGATATAGTCAATTCTCAATGTAAATTGATAGTTTGGTTTTTTGTTTGTTTTATTTTATTCTGTGCAAGTCTGCCCCCTGGCACAGATTTGTTCTTGGTTAGTTGACAAATATTTCTAAGCCTGTCATACCAGGGCCAGACTCAGGAGTGGTTTAATTTTCTCTGGTAACCTGACCTAAGTGTATGCTTTCCCAATCGAGAAATTAATGGCCTGGTCATTTTATGTCCAATCTGTTATTTTCTCCTGCCTTCCATCTCTATGGCTTTGACTAAGTACATATCTCTATTCCTTATTTTGAATGCAAAGCTTCCAAGCAGTGTGATAAGACACAGAGTTATGGTGCATAGGTTACACTATCAATGCTTTTAGGGTGGACAGCTGTGATGGTCATCTGGAATACCCTGGCCAGTCACTACTAGCCATGTGCTGCCTCTTCCATGCATCTTAGTATACTAGGTTATTATTTTCTATCACTTGAAAAATATTGGGAAGAGCATACTTGGTCAATGCTCAGTCACTTAGTAGAACCACATTACTTGGTCAATGTTCAATCACTTAGTAGATCCACATTGTTTTCATCATTAAATAAGAAACATACCATGACCTTCAATTCATTTCACAAATTTTCTCTTTTCTACTCGCCAACATTATCTCTTGCCTAAATATAGCTATATTACCCATCCTTGTTGGGTAGCCATCCTATATCATAATACATTCATTTTCTCCCTAATTCTTATCCTTAGATCAAACTGACCTTCAACAATGAATAGCCACTCTACCTCTGGGAACACTTAATTTGAGAAAGTTTCCGTAATGAACTAAATCAGAGGTTACTTTATAGCATAAGTAACCAGTTTGATTGCAAGTTGTACCTGAACATCCAGTCTCTTATACTTAAAAAATAAGAAAAGTGTATGTAGGCACCCCTCCCTCAAACAAAAATCACATTTCCAAGTCTTCTGACCATTGGAGTTTGAGTAACAGTAACATTTTACTTATTAAAAATTAAGCCTACCTTAGAGGATATTATGCTGCCTTGTAACAATGCAAGAATTCAAATGTTTTCAGAATTCAAGCTTTTCTCTCAAAGTATAAACCACACTCTTCCCAAGAAAACTGGCCATTTCATTGTAATCTTAAAGTTGTTCCTTATAGCTTGGTAACATGAGCACTTTACCCATATCATCTTATCTTTGAAGTACAAAAATGTTTTATAGTGAGTATTATCAACAACTATAAAAAATCTGACACTTTTTTTCCATATCCAAAACAAGAAGTTAGCCTATCACAGGGTTACAGACATTGGCAGAAGATATGAAGCTCTTGCATCAAAGAACGTATTATTCACTATATGAAAAGCACCATGAGCTTCATGTTCATATTTGGTTCTTGTTCCCAAGTCCCTCAAGATAATGTGTATCTTGCTCTGGTATATGCTACACATAACTGTGTGTTTGTGTCACATCTGAGAGATACTGACCTTAGAAATCTCCAGTTTTTTATTTGTTAGTAAATGTGCCTTTGCCCCAAAGAAAAATGCTTTCTTTTAGCCTATTTACTATACCAACAACCTTGGAAAGAATTAGGGCAAATAGGGAGAAAGCTGTGCCTTTGCTTTAAAAAAAAGTTACAGAAATTCAAGAGATCCCTAAAGAATTGTCAGTAAGTCAGACTTAAGAATAGATTCTGCGAAAAAAGAAATGAAAACATCAAGTTGAAGTAACCCCTTCCTTTGCCCTTCCCCACCAATCCCCTGCTAATGACCACACAAAAGATCAAGGGTGGCACTAATGATGTTTAAAGAAAAAAACAAGCTGTTTGTGCAGCCAAAATGGACAGGAACATGGAGTAATCATCCAGCGAGCTTGGATTAAAGGTTCAATTAGTCCATGCTCTGAGAGGTCAACTGCAGTCATTATGCAAGTACTCCTGTCCCTGGTGCATCAATCTGGGTGAAAACAGGGGACAGGGATTTAAAAGTAGTGCTGAAAATGAAAAATGGGCTGGTGAAAAACATAGTTAGATAACAAAGCTGGGCATCCAGAAGGAAAGAAAAACATTTCAGAAGAACAAGTCATTTCAGAAGAGGACTCTTGATGCTTTCTTTCCTTTCTTTGGTGCATTTTTTTCTTTGTTTACTCTCTCCTTCCGCTCCCCACCCCCACCCAAATCCTACCCAAGTTTATGTCACCCATAAGCTGACAATACCATATGATCAGCATGGTTTCAAAGTGCCTTAAGTAACTCATTTTTATTTTTATTACAACCCAAAGAAATAACTGTAGCATCATCCCTATTCTAAAAAAGAGAAAACAGACATATAAAATGGACATATCTTCTCCAAAGTCCCACAGCCAGTAAACTTCATAGACAGGACTGGAATGCAGAAAGCATAACAACAAAGTTCATGTTTCTCATTATTACACTTTTTACCTTTAAGGTTAGTACCTTGTCCTGTGATGTCCATAACCCACTCCATACCAAAAGAATAATATGAGAAAAACATAGCCACCCACACAAGGATTTGGAAACTTTTAGGTCAGTGTTTCTTAAAATTGAGACTGTCATACCTACTATTTTATGTCTTCTTGCTTTTCTTACTTGAGATTTTCAAGTTAACCAATGAAGGTCCAATCTATACTTCTTAATGAAACACAACATTCCATTGAAAGGCTGTACCATGATCTATTTGGCCATTACTCTATTTACAGGCACTCACTTTGTTTGTAGTTTATTCCCGTACAAATATTCCAGCAATAAATCCCTTGTACATCAATCTTATGCATACATGCTTTTATTTCTATGGGCTCAATTCCCAGGAACAGGTCTGCTGATTAAAGGGTATGTGTATCTCTATATTTAGTAGACAGTTCCAGACTATACTCTGAGTCACATTTCACCAGCAGTATGTAAGAGCACCTCATCTCCATCTCCTCATCACAGTAGATGGAATTGTTCTTTTAAAGTGGCACCAATCTAATTGGTATAAGTGATATTCCACTGTTACTTTAAGTTGCATTTTCTAAGGAGTGAACTTTAGATCCTTGACAAATGTGATTAGTCATTCAGATTTGTTCTTCTATCAAATACAGAGTTAAATCTTTGTGTACATTTTTAAAAGGAATATTACAGTTTGGATATGAGGTGTCTCCCAAAAGCTCCTGTTAATGCAAAAAATATTCAGAGATGAAATTATTAGAGTGTTAGAACTGTAACTTAATCAGTCTATCCTAGTTTGAATAGACAGAGTGGTAACTATAGTCAGGTGGGGCATGGCTGGAGGAGGTGGGTCACTGGGAACATGCCCTGGAGGGGCTGTTCTTTCTGCCATCCTTCCCCCCACACACATGCCCTGGAGGGGCTGTTCTTTCTGCCATCCTTCCCCCCCCCCCCCCCCCCCACACACACACACAGCTTCCTTTCTCAATGCCCTTTCCCACGATGCCTCACCTAGGGCCTAGAGCAATGGAGTTGGCCATCTATGGACTGACATCTCTGAAACTCTGAGCCTTAAGTAAATTTTTCCTCCTCTAAGTTGTTCTTGTAGAGTATTTTGGTCACAGCTCCAACAAAGCTAACTTAAGTAAAGTACTTTTTATAATTTAGGGTGCTGTTTATTACTTTTTTTTTTTTTTTTTTTTTTTTTTTTTTTGGTACTAGGGATTGAACTCAGGGGCACTCGACCACTGAGCCACATCCCCAGCCCTATTTTGTGTTTTATATAGAGACAGGGTCTCACTGAGTTGCTTAGCGCCTCGCCTTTGCTGAGGCTGGCTTTGAACTCGCTATTCTCCTGTCTCAGTCTCCCAAAGTGAAGGGATTACAGGTGTGCACCACCGTGCCCAGCTTGTTATTTTAAATTTCTGTTAATTACAGATATTAATCCTTTTGTCTCTCATTTGAATTTCATCTTTTTCTTTTCTTTTTTTTCTTTTTTGGCAGTGCTGGGATTGAATCCAGGCCTCCTCACACATGCCAGGCAAGTGCTCTACTTCTGGGCTTTGCGTCCAGCCCATTCTAAGATTTTTAATGTTTATTTATTTGGGGGGATTGGCAACCAGGGATTCAACTCACGGCACTCAACCACTGAGCCATATCCACAGCCCTATTTTGTATTTTATTTAGAGACAGGGTCTCACTGAGTTGCTTAGGTCCTCACTTTTGCTGATACTGGCTTTGAACTCACGAAACTCCTGCCTCAGCCTCCCAAACTGCTGGGATTACAGGCGTGCACTACTAAACCTGGATTATTTTTTACTTTTTAATCTACTGAAGTCTGTATATAAATGGAAGGTACACTTCTAAATGTATTCTCTCTGAAATGGGTAGCCAACTGTTCTAGAATTCTTTGCTAAGTAAACTATTTTTCAGATGAACTAAATCTGTCATATACTAAATTCTTGTTATTTAGTAGGATATTTCTGGATCATATTCTGCTTCATTGATCTATTTTTATCTTTCTGTGCCAAATAGCATTGGGATTACCAATTATCTGATGACTACATCAGTAGGAAAAGAAAATAAGCAGCAATTTGTGCAAAGTAATAAAAAATGAGATAAAGAAAAAAGCACAAAAAATAAACAAAATCAGATAGAAGTACACCTGAAAATCAGAAGTATATCTGTTGTTGGGCTAAACTGAATATTTTCTTTCAAACTTTGCCATTATTGTCACCAGCATGACTAGCCACTAAGTATCAAATCACTGGGAGAATAATATTGAAGTACTGAATTACTTTATACTGTAAGTAGAAGGGAATATTTTCAAAAGAACATGGTTTCTTGATTGATATAAATATTAAGGCAAACTTTAATTCTGAAAAATCAACATCATAGTAAAGCTAACTTTTTTTTTTTAACTGACGATACTAGAACAATGTCATTTTTATAATATGCTTGGAAGTTTCTGCAGTTAACATTGTTGTCTCAAGTATATTAGTAGGCAACTGTCAACTAAGTGACAGCTGCTAAGATTTTTGTGATGTCATTATTTAAGCTGGGGAAGATTGTAGGTGAAATCAAATAAATGACAGATGCCCAGGCTACCATTGTGGCTTTGCTGCCTTCTCAGCAGCTCTAACAGAGATGGATGAGTTTCAACAATCAGAAAATGGCTTAACCACTAAAACACGCTTCCTCTCTTGCTGTTTTTGTTTCCTGTGGAAAGGCTTATGTTCTACACTCTCCATCTTTCTAATGTGTGAAATACTACAGTAGATGAAATTTTATTTTTCCTCTTGTGAATTTGGGATGGTTTGTCCTTGTCATCAGCATTGTAGCAGTGTAATTGTGGGTACAACACACTGTTTAAAGTGAAGTTGTATGAACAAGCATGAAAATAATACCTATACAGTTCAGGTACATTTAGTTCACCTGCACTCAACCTATAGTATTTTGGCAACGTCAGTCTTGTGCAAGTAAAGCTTTCCTTCAGTAAACTCAGGATCTAAAGAACATGTATCCTTTACTTAGTAAAATGGTTCATTAACAATACAGAAAGAAAGTGGAATAATAGGCATTCGTGTCATTCCTCTGCATCTCATCGTGATTTCAGTTGGAGATTAAATTGCCTGAAGTCCTCACTTTAATAATTGCTGAGGCTGACTTTTATGAGGCTATCATGAAGTATGCTTCTTGCTTTCAAGGGAGTGTCATTTAAAAGACAGAAAATTAGATGCTATGCCTAAGTAACTGCTAATAATTAATTAAAATGAGTTTCAATTAGTGAGTTCTTTAACATCCCTTCCTTGCCTAAAAATGTTAATAAGTGAATCAATAGGCATTATTTGGGGCATTGTGATATTGATATATATACAAGTAATGATCAACATTATATGCCTCTTAGTGTACGTTTAGTTAAAAAAAAATAATCAAAAACATCTACTTCATGCAGAGGAGATGCTATGCTTCTATCACACTAATGGTGTGAAAATGTAATGATGTTTTCCTACAAAGGAAAACCTCTTTTCTTTGATGTTTGAGCTTAGCTTCCATTACCACAGCCTCAGTAAGCTGAGAAGAAAACATACATTACCCACACTATCAAAGAGGCCAAGACCATGCTGCTGACAAGCATATACCTAATTGCGAGATTTAAAATGATGTGTCTGCTTTTTATTTTCATAGTGACAACTCTTTCCTAAAACAATATAAGCAGCACTACCTAAAACAGCAAATGCAATACCTTATTATTTAATAAAGGTAACCACAAAGGAGATAGAAATCCAAAAGTGCTCAGTCTAAATGAGGAACCTCTATACTCTGTCTTCTTTGTGATTTTCCTTTATTCTGGGACATCTAATTTAACATAAACTTTTTAAAACTGTTTGCATAAAGATGAAACTCCTATTATTCTGAGAAACACAAATTAAAATAAGGTCTAAGTGATTACAGTCTAAGATTTTCTCATAGATGCTATGGTTTTCATAATTAAAATGTGTTACTTCAAATGAAAATGGTCTATGCAAATCTGTCATACACACACACATACACACAAAACATTCACTCAAATGCACATAGATAATTGTTGGGAAAAAATATTTGCAAGATTGTTGTGAGGATTAAATTAAATAACACACTGTTAAACACCTCATTCAGCCTTAGGTAAACAATAAATTGTAGTATTTATCCATCTTAAAGATAAGGACAAATGTAAAGTGAAGGTCTTGGGTTTGTAATATATTATGGAAATCAGGGTATACAGAGAGAACAACAAAGAAAGAAAAAGAGCAATAATGAGTAAGAGAGAGGAAGAGCTGAATGCAGAAGAAGAGGGAAAAAAAACCAGGTTGTGGCCGTGGGGACTTTTTCAATCGAAGTCATTTGGGTTCCTTAGACCAGAAGCTTTTGCATCCCTGAAAGACCTTAATATGTGTAACAGTGATCCTGACCAGACATTTTGGCAAAGCCCCAAATAGAAGTACATATTAAAGAAGTTGACTAAGCCTCCAAGGAACTCGCGTAGATTAGTGTCTTCAGCTCTTCAGTGCATGTTAGAATACTAGGCATCCTAAGTGAATTCTAGCTATAGAAGCCCACGTCGTATGGATTCTGATTAAGGGTGGTAGACAGGAACAGAAAGAGAAAGCTATCTGCTCTTTCAAGCTGCTAGCATAGACTGGATACTCAGGATATGGCATTGACCTGATTCTGGGAGTACAGGCTGCCTTGCTGAGAACTCAAAATTTTTGGCAGAACAAGTCATGCCAAAATTTCTAGACTGCTCTTCTGTCAGGCAGACACAAAGTTCTTAGAATCATGTAAATTCCCTAAGGCTCCACAAAATAGATCCAATCCATTAACTGGAGTAACTTTTGTCCAAATAAGACACCCAAGCTGGAACATGGTCCAAATCTATTTCTATCAGTACTTTATGAGATATTTGAACATCTCACTAACATATACAACAATAGGGATTGAGAAAATGTTTCATTTGCATAGAGAAGTAGAGTGTGAACAATAAACAGAATTAAATTACCCTCTATATTTTATATTGATATCATCCCAAACCCACAAAATTACCAAAAACTCATATTGTCTAAACTTGTGGATTTCTAACATATGCCCAGCTTTTTCATTATGGATATAAATGATGGCTAGTTAATAGGAAAATTTTTTTCCCAAGTAGTAAATATTAAGAAAAAGTTCTAAAAATATGAGCTATGAATATTTGGATGCATGGCAAAGCACTAAGATAATTTTAGTATGTCTTCATATCCTAGTCTACTTGGGGAACCAGTTGTAGTATTCACATAACTTGTCCAAAATTAGTGTTAATCTTATGGCATAAAACACTTACTAGTCTGATGCTTCCTTGAATATCAAAAATGAAAAAAGTATACTGAGATGAGGAAGAGGTTGTTGAAGACTAAGACTCATAAAGTTCCTGGAGTTCAATGGTTTTGTATCAATAGAAAAATAATGTGGCTGCACCTTTCAGAATGAAAGTTTTCTATCCCTCAAGAAGGATTTTTTGAAGTGTAACCAAGAATATTAAAAACTAAGATAAATAATTATTTAAGATAATGACTGGTGCTGGCAAAGGAATAGCCAGCCACCTCCTGAAGGAGATCAAAGTGAATGCATTTAGCAGAAGTCAGTGGTCCCAGAAAAGTGTCAAAAACTAAATTATAAAGAGGTAAGATGACTTCAGGTTCTCACTGGGTACAGTGAGTAGGTCCTGTGGATTTACTGTCTATATGCCATCATATGTAATACCTCACACTTAAAAGGAATAAGTGTGGTACCAGACATTCAGTTGTGTTCACATGTACTAATCTCACTTTGTGGTGATACGCAGTGTCCTGTACATTCATATCCACACCTAAACTCTTAAGGGAATATTACACAATTCAAGTGCTACCTATTACAAATATTTCAAGACAGAGATCAGGTAACCTCTTAGACTATATTGTTATCAATAATATTGAATATAGTCTATATCCCCAAAGCATAAGAATCTATAATATAAAGCATATTATATTATAAGAAAAGAATATTTGGAGAACAAAAAATAGAAATTAAAATCATGATAGCAGTAATCCAAAACTCTATAGAAGCAATGTCTAAGAAAGAAGGATGAAAAGACAGAAATGAAAAATATTACAGAAAGTGAAATTAAAGGAACAACCTGTATTAGTTCAATACATTAGAAATTTCACATATATCACCAGAATGGAGTAAATTCATGAACAGAATAATGAAAGAAAATTTCCAGAACTGTTAGACATGAATTTCCAAATTTAAAAGGGTCACTAAGCACCCAGAATAATGGATATAAAGGACACTGTCAAAGATACAGTCTTTTGACATTTTACAACACTAAAAACACAGAATCCCTTGAGAAAATGTCTTTATAGCAAAACTGAAATCTAGAAGACAAAAGGAGAAATACTTTTAAAATTCTGACAGAAATACTTCCAACCAGAATGTGATACCCTATCAAAATATCAGTCAAGTGTTGGAGTAGAATACAGACATTTTCTGCTATGTTAAAAAATACTCCACATGTATGTGGTAGAATATAAGTAAGATACTGGTAGAACAAAAAAGAGCAAATCTGTCCAGGAAGCAGGACCTCCAACCCAACAGAGGCAAAAGGTATAGTTGTTCATAACAAGATCCCAGGATGAACCAGGATTTACATAAAATAAAAATAAAATAAACTCCAAATGAGAAATTCCTAATAAGATAAAAATGATAGAATCTCTCATGATTTTCAACATATTGAGAGAATATTCACATATCTGGAGAAGCAAGAGTTTAGTCAATGATAAATACAAAGATAAGCACACAAAAAACATAAAATACTTATTAACTCCAGGAAAATGGGAAATTGCGTAAGAAGGAAGATAAACATATACTATGTGGGTCAGTTACAAATACAAATGACTTGATCATTTAGTGTAAATCCTGAAAACTGATCTGAACAAAGCCAACATATAACAAAGCCAACATATAACTACATATTTGGTGGATTGCCACTGTTGCCATTTAACATATTAACCCAACTTCAAACTATCCTTAAATGACCAACTATCCTTAAGCACGTGTGTGTGCTGTGGTCAGTGCTGGTGCTGTGAAAGAAAAATGAATCTTTATTTTCCAAAACTCTCCATTATTTAGCAATAGAGCAGGAAACAAAAAATATTTTAAAAGTTGAAACTAAAAGCATCACAAAGAGCAAGAAATAAGAGAGGGAGTTATCAGTACTGGCAGTGACTGCTTAACAAGTTTGAATTAAAACTATTTCACATATAACTTATAAATATAAAAATGCTTTAAAAAGCAACCACGTTGGGGCTGAGATTGTGTCTCAGTGGTAGATCGCTTTCCTGGCATGCGTGGGGAACTGGGTTCGATCTTCAGCATCACATAAAAATAAATAAAATAAAGATAGTGTGTCCATTTGCAACTAAAAAAATATTAAAAAAAAAAAAAAAAAGCAACCAAGTTAGGCTCACTGTATTTCCCATCAACTCAAATCTGAGACTCTTGACCAAATTAGGGGAAATTTCTGCCCCTACATTTGTCCTACTTAACTGAAAAGAGATAGCTTATTTAGCAGATAACAATCTTTTTGATTCTGTGCTTTTCTTAAGGATGAAACAAAAATTTGGCTTTATATTCTTAACACTATACATAGTTTTAGCATTATATTCTTGAACTGGTTTATGATCATTGTAATATTCCCTTTTTAAGACTTCATAACTGGAAGCAAGTGTTATAAAACTAACACTGAGAAACTGGGGTTTTAACACTTTTCTTTGTGTCATATTTACTAAAAATATTAAAAATAGATCTGAAAACTTTTATGTTCTATTATTTTAGAGTCTCTTTTTGGTTTTAGTCATATCCTCAGTTTCCCAGATCTCCAGTATAGTGTATGAGTAGGCAAGATTTCTGAGAGTTGCAGGTAAGTCAGATTTGAAATATCAATTTGCATTTTGACTCCAACTGATTTAATTATCTTATATTCAATATTTCTTTTATATTAGTTTTATTTATCCTTTGTTTTCATTGGATCACTCATTCAGTTATTGAAGCCCCAAAACTGATAACTACTAAAGAACTTTTGTGTATTAATTCCTCAAATAGATTTTGAGTTTTCAGATAATGTGTTACATTTGTTAAGAACTATCTCACACAGTGTTCAGCCTATTGGATGCACAAAATTTCCTTAATAAATGAACTTTCTCCTCTTCCATTTTGACTTAGATAACACTAGGATATGATATATGATGGTATAATATGAGCTAAAGATCATTGGGACTCTTTCATTCTACTTTAAATAACAGCTCTACTGGTCAGATTCAAAGTTAGTGAGTATTCTAAATATCTCAAATGGATTAAAACAACTTGCAAAAGCCACAATTCTATTACTTCAAATTAATATGTATTGAGGGGAGTTTCAAGATGGCAGCCTAGACGGTCTCTTCCATGCTAGGCTCCCCGGGACCAAGGCTAGAAGTGGTGGAGGTGCCCCTTTCCAGCCAGCTTCTTGGCATCATTCTGTGGCTCACCACCCCCCTCAAGAGTTTCACTCACGTGTGTGCGCGCAGGTACACCGGGAGGCAGCGATAGCCATGGGCAGCGTGACTTCAGTGGCAACCAGCAGAGCACAGTTGCAGCGGGGGCTCCGGCCCGGGATTTGCCCCTGGCAGGAGGGGCCTGCTTTCACACAAGGTGCCTGGCCCCAGTGCCCACCCAGCCATGCAGGACCACTAGCAGTTGCTACTGTGAACGGACAGTCTCCTGAGCGGACCCCCCCAGCCATTGTTCTTGGTGGATCCCTTCCTAACACACTGGAACTTCCTACACCAGGGGGCGTAGGTCAGCACCTGGGAGCAAACTTAGGCCACGGCGCAGAGCACCATGGAACAGCGACTTCACCAGCAGCGCAGAGTTTCACCCTGCTGTGGGACCAGCACCCAGGACACCAGCGGGGAAAATCCAGCAAGCAACGGACAACGCTACCTACTGGAGGTGAAAGGAACCATGCCTGTTTATTTACATTGAGACTTTATCCTTTTTTTTTTAATTCTTATTTTTTATTTTATCCTTTATCTTTTTCTCCTAACAGTTCTATTTTTTAATCCTTTTGCTTTATTTCTCTGCTTTCTTGTTCTTTCCCTTCTTACTTTTTCCTTCCCTCTTTTCTCTCTCACTCTTTTCCTACCCTCTAATCCCCAACAGTTGTGACATCAAATATCTGTTATACAGTGGGATATGGTAGATTGGAATTTCTGAACTGTATACTAGAGTGGTATTATATAGTCTTGTACCTCCAACTTGCATATGTTTTATTTTTCTTGCTATCATCTCTCTTCACTGTACTCTTTTCTTCCTTCCTACTGGTCTTCCCCAACTCTCTGTCGCTCTTTCTAGTAATAGCCAACTCCTCTTGGATTCCTTTTTTATGCTCTTTAAGATCTAATAACCATATCCTCACTTCCTACTACCCCGACATTCTAACCTACACCCCACCCTCAAGTTTCCCTAGCCCACCAACAGATACTATAGACCCTTGTGCAAATCTATTTATAATCTATTATTGGTTACATAATAGATTGTAAAGGAACACATAATTGTTGTATATCATGACTAAACTATAAATGTATTTGGGAGCTATTAGGAGCTACTTGGATTGAAATTATATATTCCTTGTATTGAGATCAATCAATATCGGTCCCCCTTTAAAGGAGAGATAATGAAACCCTGCAGGGAAACTATATGCATATAGGAGCAAAAACTGTAACAACTTGGATCAGCAGAGCTAGAAGGAAAGACACACAGACATCATGAGAAAACAAGGGAAGAAAGTGACTCAGACAAGCCAAGATACTACGCCATTAGAATCCATGGTCAGTACAGTAGAAGAAATGACAGAACAGGAATTCAGGATGTACACAATTAAAATGTTCAGTGACTTAAAGAACAATATAAGAGAGCAAGCCCAGTCAGCAAAAGATCATTTTGATAAAGAGATACATAGGCAAATACAGGAAGTAAAAGATCACTTTAATAATGAGATTAATAGGCAAATACAGGAAGTAAAAGATCACTTCAATAAGGAGATAGAGATTCTGAAGAGGAACCAAACAAAAATCCTTAAAATGAAAGAAACAATAAACCAAATTAAAAACTCAATAGAAAGCATCACCAACAGATTAGACAACATGGAACACAGAATCTCAGATACTGAAGACAAAATATTTAACTTTGAGATTAGAATTGACCACACAGTGAAGATGGTAAGAAACCATGAACAAAACATCCAAGAATTATGGGATAACATTAAAAGACCAAACATATGGATTATTGGGATAGAGGAAGGCATAGAATTCCAAACCAAAGGCATGAGCAATCTATTCAATGAAATAATATCAGAAAACTTTCCAAATATGATGAATTGGATAATCAAATTCAAGAGGCTTACAAGACACCAAACATTCAAAATCACAACAGACCTACACCAAGGCACATCATAATGAAAATGCCTAACATTCAGAACAAGGAGAGAATCTTAAAAGCCACAAGAGAAAGGAATCACTCAGAACAAGGAGAGAATCTTAAAAGCCACAAGAGAAAGGAATCACATTACATATAGGGGAAAGCCAATTAGGATCACTACAGACTTCTCAACCCAGACCCTGAGAGCAAGAAGATCATGGCAAAGCATATACCAAGAGCTAAGAGACAGCGAATGCCAGCCAAGAATCTTATATCCAGCAAAATTTTTAGGTTTGATGATGAAATAAAAACTTTCCAAGATAAACAAAAATAAAAAGAATTCACAGCAAGAAAGCCAACACTACAGAACATTCTTGGTAAAATAGTCCATGAGGAAGACATAAAAAACAACAATGAAAACCTGCAGAGGGAGGAGCTACACTAAAGGCCAATCAATGGAGAAACCCAGTCAAGTTAAAAACTAAGAATAAACCAAAATGTCTGGAAATACAAACCATATCTCCATAATAACATTGAATGTCAATGACGTAAACTCATCAATTAAAAGACACAGACTGGTAGATTGGATAAAAAAACAGACTCAACTCTCTCTCCAAGACACTCATCTCATAGAAAGAGATACTCACATATTGACGGTGAAAGGATGGAAAAAAGTTATCACTCACATGGACTGTGTAAACAAGCAAGAGTTTCCATCCTCATTTCAGATAAAGTAGACTTCAAACCAAAGTTAGTGAAAAGGAACAAGGAAGGTCATTTCATACTGCTCAAGGGAATCATACATCAACAGGACATAAAAATATTAAATATCTATGCCCCAAACAATAGGGCAGCCATGTTCGTCAAACAAACCTTCTCAAATTCAAGAACCAAATAGATCCCAACACATTAGTGTTAGGTGACTTTAACACAACTCTCTCACCACTGGACAGATCTTCCAAACCAAAACTAAACAAAGGATCTGTAAGACTTTATAGAATAATCAATGGTCTAGACTTAATGGGTATATATAGAATATTCCATCCTTCAACAAGCAAATACACATTTTTTTCAGCAGCACATGGATCCTTCTCCAAAATAGATCATATGCTATGCCACAAAGCAAGTCTCAGTAAATACAAAAAAATAGAGATACTACCCTGCATTCTATCTGACCATAATGGACTGAAACTAGAAATTAATGACAGTTTTAAAAAAAGAAGTCATTACAACACCTGGAGACTCAATAATTTGCTATTGAACAATGCATGGGTAACAGAGGACATCAGGGAAGAGATAAAAAAAATTCTTGGAGGTAAATGAGAACTCTGAAACAACATACCAAAATCTCTGGGACACTATGAAGGCAGTGCTAAGAGGAAAGTTCATTGCATTAAGCTCATATATTCAAAGATGTAAAAGTCAACAAATCAATGACTTGACACTACAACTCAAAGCCCTAGAAAAAGAAGAACAAAGCAACACAAAAAGAAGTAGAATACAGGAAATAATTAGAATCAGAGCTGAAATCAATGAAATTGAAACAAAAGAAACAATTCAAAAAATTGATAAAACAAAAAACTGGTTCTTCAAAAAATTAAACAAAATTGACAAACCCTTAACCACCCTAACAAAAAGAAGGAGAGAGAAAACCCAAGTTACCAAAATTTGTGATGAAAAAGGAAATATCACAACAGACCCTGCTGAAATACAGAGGATAATCAGAAACTATTTTGAAAACTTATATTCCAGTAAATTAGAAAACCATGAAGACACCGACAAATTCCTAGACACATATGACCTACCCAAACTGAACCAGGAGAACATTCATGACTTAAACAGATCAATTACAGACAAGGAAATAGAAGAAGCCATCAAGAGCCTTCCAACCAAGAAAAGCCCTGGACCAGATGGATTCTCAGCCAAGTTCTACAAGACCTACAAAGAACTAACTCCAATACTCCTCAAATTATTCCATGAAATAGAAAGGGAAGGAACCCTTCCAAACTCATTCTATGAGGCTAGTATCACCTTGATTCCCAAAACCAGACAGAGACATGTCAAAAAAGGAAAATTTCAGACCAAAATCCCTGATGAATATAGATGCAAAAATTCTTAATAAAATTTTGGCAAATTGCATACAAAAGCATATTAAGAAAATAGTGTACCATGATCAAGTGGGGTTCATTCCAGGGATGCAAGTTTGGTTCAACATACAGAAATCAATACACGTAATCTATCACATCAATAGACTTAAAGATAAAAAACACATGATTCTATCAATCAATGCAGAGAAAGCATTTGACAAAATACAGCACCCCTTCATGTTTAAAACCCTAGAGAAACTAGGGGTAGTAGCAACATACCTCAACATTGTTAAAGCAATATATGCTAAGCCTAAGGCCAACATCATCCTAAATGGAGAAAAATTGGAAGCATTCCCTCTAAAAGCAAGAACAATACAGGGATGCCCTCTCTCACTACTCTTATTCAATACAGTCCTTGAAACTCTAGCCAAAGCAATCAGACAGACAAAGGAAATTAAAGGGATACGAATAGGGAAAGAAGAACTCAAACTATCATTATTTGCAGATGGCATGATTCTATACTTAGAGGATCCAGAAAGTTCCACCAGAAAATTTCTAGAACTGATAAATGAATTCAGTAAAATTGCAGGATATAAAATCAATATATATAAATCAAATGCATTTCTATACATCAGCAATGAGTCCTCTGAAAGAGAAATTAGAAAAACTACTCCATTCACAATAGCCTCCAAAAAAATAAAATACTTGGGAATCAATCTAACAAGAGAGGTGAAAGACCTCTACAACGAAAATTACAAGACACTAAAGAAAGAAATTGAAGAAGATCTTAGAAGATGGAAAGACCTCCCATGTTCCTGGATAGGTAGAACTAATATTATTAAAATGGCCATACTACCCAAAACTCTATACAGATTCAATGCAATCTCAATTAAAATCCCAAAGTCCTTTCTTATAGAAATAGAAAAGGCAATCATGAAATTCATTTGGAAAAATAAGAGACCTAGAATAGCCAAAGCTATCCTGAGCAAGAACAGTGAAGCAGGAGGCATCGCAATACCAGACCTTAAACTTTACTACAAAGCAATAGTAACAAAAACGGCATGGTACTGGCACCAAAATAGACATACAGACCAATGGTATAGAATAGAAGACACAGAGAGTAATGCACATAAATACAGCTATCTCATACTAGACAAAGGTGCCAAAAACATACATTGGAGAAAAGATAGCCTTTTCAACAAATGGTGCTGGGAAAACTGGAAATCCATATGCAGTAAAATGAAACTAAACCCCTATCTCTCACCATGTACAAAACTCAACTCAAAGTGGATCAAAGACCTAGGAATTAGACCAGAGACCCTGTGTCTAATTGAGGAGAAAGTAGGTCCAAATCTTCATCACATGGGTATAGGCCCTGAATTCCTTAACAAGACTCCTATAGCATAAGAAATAAAAGCAAGAATCAATAAATAGGATTGACTTAAACTAAAAAGCTTCTTCTCAGCAAGAGAAACTATCAATGAAGTGAACAGAGAGCCCACATTCTGGGAGCAAATATTTGCCACACACACATCAGATAGAGCACTGATCTCCAGGATATATAAAGAACTCAAAAAACTTAACACCAAAAAATCAAACAACCCAATCAATAAATGGGCTAAGGAGCTGAATAGAAACCTCTCAGAAGAAGATATACAATCAATAAACATATATATGAAGAAATGTTCAACGTCTCTAGCCATTAGAGAAATGCAAATCAAAACTACCCTCAGATTTCATCTCACCCCAGTCAGAATGGCAGCTATCCAAAACACCAGCAACAATAAGTGCTGGCGAGGATGTGGAGAAAAAGGTACACTTAAACATTGCTGGTGGGATTGCAAATTGGTGCA